>APFE031575108.1:61915-75005 GCA_000404065.3 Pinus taeda | reverse complement strand
TCCATGAATGAGTAGTTGATAGTTTACTGAAAAGGTGTTTGACTCCATGAGCCCAATGGAAGAAATGTTATGTTGTATTTCCAACCATCATGTTTATTTAAGTTCTCATTACAAGAGTTAGCCCTCTTAGTGTTTAAAGATAAATCAGTACTTTATTTTGAGAGAGCCCTCTCAGGTTAGGGAGGCTAATCCTTAGCCAAGAGTCTGGTCTGAAATAGTTACATAGAGTCTAACTGATTAGCAGCCATCAGTACATGATTTTGTGATAACATATGGTATGATAGACCAATGGTATGATGACCAGTAAATGGAATAACCCAACCCAATTCAATCACGTAGATGAAGTGAAAGTGTCATGTTCAAGAGCGACTCCCTACCATAAGTTTTCAATATTTTTCCCCTTTTTCCCCAATCATTGTTGACCAGTACCTCTTTATTTTTATCAAGCTTGAGGAGGATAACATATGCTGTTGTATAATTCATCCTTTGGGAAAACCCATCACTATTTGATGTTTTAACGAGTCTAGTGATAGTCAAACTTGGTCTTATCTAGATGGACAAGTTTGTTGCTATTATTTTAACGAGTTTAACGACAAAGATAACTCGGTCCTTTTCATGTTTAGAGAGTTTGAAAGAGATGAAAAGGAAACTCCATAAGTTCTTTTTCGTAAAATAATCCCTCATGTCCAAAAAAGGATAAAATAATATAAGATGGATGTCGTTTCCAATACTTTAATGAGCTGGAAAAGGCAAGCGCTCGACTATCTTTTCATGTTTACAGAGTCTGAAAAGAATTTAAAGAGGACTCTAATTTGAGGAACGCGTGGTGTCTAGCATAGCAACTAGTTCCGATGATGTGGTAACTTCTCAAAACATGTTGATTTATGTGAAGAGGCTGGCTAATAAGACCACTCATTGCAATTGTTCCTCAAAAAGGGTAAAACAACCAAGTGGAAGCGTATGATCAGCCAAATGGTGGTGATGGAATGAAACAACCAAGGCTCATATGATAAAAGAGGCTGATAAAATGAAAATCACGAGGGTTAAAATGGAAATGGGTTCATTTTTAGATAAGCTTGAACCATAGGGAACTATGCTTAGATTCAGTTTCATGTTTACACAAGATTGAAACGAAAAAACTATGCATGAAAATGGTTTGCATGCCCCTAGCATGATAAAAGGGAGAGTCTCCTGTAACCAGATGGAAGTCACTACAGTGAAGCAGGAGGGTTATCCAACACCTTTTTGGCTTCGTCTAGATAGACAAAGGTGAATGGGGTGATTTCCTACACATAACCTACAGGAAAACTTAACTTTACCATTAGGTGCATGCCCCCCAAGCTTCATTACATTCACCTAAGTAGAATACTCATGGCTATCAAGTGGATGGAATGAAGGTTCTTTTACGAGATCAAGTGAAAGACTCAACTGGGATTTTACGAGATCTAATTAGAGACTTGACTTGGAACTTGGGACCTTGCTTTATTTTTAAATGAGCTTGACACAAAACAAGAAACTCTACTCAGATTCCTTGCTTCATTTTTTAACGAGGTTGACACAAAACAAGGAACTGTCCTCGTGCCCCTTGTTTCATTTTTTAATGAGGTTGACACAAGACCAGGAATTATCCTCGTACCCTTGTTTCATTTTTTAACAAGGTTGACACAAGACCAGGAATTATCCTCATGGACCTGTTGTTCATAACTCATAAGTGGTCATGAAGGAAAGATCTGGTTCCAATGCCCCCAGTACATGATGTGCAACATCACTGAATTGATCGTCAGTTGATGTAGGTATGGAACAAGTTGCCACATAATTAACCTGTGGTGGGGATGATTCCATTGGTATAAATGGACCATTTAGGGATGATGGTTGACTAGGAGCTATATTTGGACCGGGAAATGAAAGCTAGTCAACGGTGACAATTTTGCCTTCATGCGGGAAACAAATCACTCGAAAGAGTGTTGAAACAATGGCTCCCATGTCATAAACATAGTTGCACCCAAGAAGTAAATTGTAATATA
The DNA here is from genome assembly GCA_000404065.3 of Pinus taeda. Taxonomy (NCBI): domain Eukaryota; kingdom Viridiplantae; phylum Streptophyta; class Pinopsida; order Pinales; family Pinaceae; genus Pinus; species Pinus taeda. The sequence continues at coordinate 72,981 of APFE031575108.1, read as the reverse complement.
AAGGTCCTAGGACTACCATCATGTTTAGATAAAGGCTTTTCCCTCCCAAAGTGATAGGTAATTGAGGAAGGATCCCTAACGTCGACTGGTTCCTCTATTAAAGCCCAACAGATTCTGTGTAACAGGCACAAGCAATGGCAAACCAAGCGCTTGCCAAGCAGTTGAGGAAAGGATACTCACTGATACACCTTCATCTATAATAGTGCCAGATACAAACATTTTACAAACTTGTACTATGATCTGGAAAGGCACATAAGAAGGAAGGCAGAATTCTGCAAGTCGATTCCAATCAAAGGAAGTGACTAGACTACTTGGAGGGGGTACCGTAGAAACGAGAGAATTAACCCCTTGAATTACAAGAACTGGATGATTTCCCTCCTTTCTTGACGGAACAGGTGGATTTCCCCCAAGCTCCTTTGATTTTGAAGAAACAAAAAGAACTTGAGTGGTATGGTATTCACTCACTTCAGAAAAGGTACGATTTACCGAAGGTGAAATCAGGTCAACTATTACCTCGACCTGTTGATTTTGGTCGAGTATAGACTCATAGGATCCACTTTCAGAGAGAGTAGGTTCGACCGACGGTTGATTTTGGTGAGTTAGTTCATCAACTAGTGAAGGATTTAGGGAGGGTTTCATGTAACCAAATGGAAGTCATTGCGATAAAGCAGGACAGTTATCCAACACTTTCTTGACTTCATCCAGATAGGGACAAAGGTGAATGGGGTGATTCCCTTCACATAACCTACATGGAAACTTGAATTTTCCTTTCTTTCCATGAACTTTGCTATCACTAGTTGATGGTGTGTCACCAACATGATCTCTATAAGTTGATGACACAAGATGATGTAAACAGGAAGACCATTCTTCTAAGATCAGAGGAATATTAGGACAACTTCGAAGAAGATGGTTTCATGCACAAAGTTTGCATGGATATCGAACTTTGTGAGGCTTGACGGGTGGTTTATCATCGGATGCTGCATTCAAAGAAATGGTTGCTTGGTTGCCCTTCTGCTGAATGTGCTTCTTCTTCTTCTTCTTCTTCTTCCCTTTCTTCTTCTTCTTAGCCACCTAGTTACTAGTACCAAAAATTTCACCAGACAAAGAGGGAGAAGAGGAAGAAACAAACGAGGCAGAAGGCAAAGGGTCAACTTTAGGATAAATTGTAGGTTGATTTTGTCCAGTTGGAGGTGTACTCGATTGCGAAGAAATCATGACATTTTGAACCAAGGAGGTCGAAAACAACCATACTAGCAAGCCAATGTTAAATCCTGAAAGGAACAATGTAGGCATATAAGGAGCACCAATATTTCCAAATGGAGGAAAAGGACTAGGATTTCCATCAAAAGGAATTCCTTGATCAGTGGACTCTGTATTTGTCACCATATGTTTCAACCTAAGATCAACTAAGGAATAGGGATGTTATTCACGGTCAATAAATTTTAATGACACTTGGACACAAATTTTCTTTTTCAGATTTAAAGAGTCGAGAAAAAGCTAAAGATGACTCTAGTCGCCTTCAATTTTTAATGAGCCTGAAAGGACAAGTGCTCATATGGACCTTTTCTTTTAAGTAGTTGAAAAGGAACAAAAGTGACTACTCTAGAGAATCTAGAGAAAAAGGTTTACCAGACCAATCACAAAACTACAATATACACCTTGGTGATAAATTAAAGAGAAATTACCAAGGACTTTACGTACGACATTCAATCTTCCCGAATGTTGTGTTCAATGCATTGCGATCGATAAGGTGGTAGACTCAGTTTCATATGGATAAAGGATTTAAGCCTATTGTGGTCTCCCACTATATATGCAAAGGTACTGGGAGCACAAGTCCGTACTATCACTTATTGTATCAAAGTGGAGGAATCACCCAACCTTTAATGAAAATGATAGCCACTAGGTTTAACGACGCCGGAACACATCTCTAGCCTAGACCTCTAAATGTGTTGTGTTAGATTCCAAAGCGTTGTTAAGTTACTTGAGGTTCATTTTAAGTTGATATTTCTTAAAAAAATTCCTTCGAGGGTTCACCACGTGATGTATGTTCCCAATTCCTAAAATGCAACTAGAATGAGAAGCACTCTTTCCATTTATTTCAACAATGAAAATCCTACCTACAAGGGATAGAGAAAACAAGTACTTTTTGGATCAAACAAAAAAGAGCACTCACTAATGCATTTCCCTAACCATTCCCTTTAAGCTCACAAATTTAATCTCCTGAAATGCAAATGCATGTATTTGATTTTAGCTCCTCTTAACGTGAATGATACAAGAAGGAAAATTAAACGCAACAATGATTCAAAATGTTTCACACAAAATGGAAATTTTTGACAATTTTTCTTCAAAAAGAGAAAGGAAGACTCAAACGACACTTTCAAGTTTGAAGAAATAAAACTTTTCTACACTTTGAATGAAACCAAATCAAATGCTCAAAATAGTTTAACTGATTAGCTATGAAGGAGGATTTTAACAACACTTCACTTTTTCGATGAAAATTGAAGACTTTACGACACTTTCTATCGAAGCGACAATCGATTAACACTAATTTTTTACAATGGATTGTAAACAAAAAAACAAATGCACAAAAAAATTTACTAATCCTATTCTAAATAGAGGCTGATCTGAGTGATGTAAGTTGGCTTCAGTGATGAGACATTGTTCATATTCAACAAGAACCCAAACAAGAATGAAAACTAGTCAAAATCCTCAACTCCTAGATGGGAAAATTGAGTTTCAGTCAATCATTGCACTTAGCCCTTGAAGAGGGTGAGATGCATCGCACTTTTCCCATTCAAGAAGTGAGATGCATCTCAGGTTACAATTCAGGACAGTGAGATGGTCACAGGGAGCGATTCTGAAAGTGTTTTTGGCTCAAATTTACAGCAGTTTTCAATGGATTAAGCTTGATTTTGATGAACAATGATAAGCGAAGTGTGATGGAATGTCCTAAGAGGCTATTAGGCTACCAAAAGCACATTTTGATGTGTTTTCAAGTCAAATTCTCAATATGTAAACTAAACTAGAGATTGACTGAAGTAGCATTCATCTACTACGCAATTGCATAACAAGATTGGTTCGAAGGCTTCCTGGCTAGCTTCAAACTCTGTCTATAGTTTATATAATTCAACATAGAGAAAGAAATAGCAAAAAAAAATCATCTAGTTTCCCCGGCAAATTCACCAATTTGTTTCTAGGAAAACTAGTATTTCTAAGAAATGCTATCCCTCTAGGCGTGGTAGCTAACCCAGAAACAACAGTCAAAGAAATTCAATATCTTCCCTATGAGTGATAGATATCAAAAAGATTGTAGAGGAACAACTTGTAACTTTTGCTTGATTCCTCACTTGATATCCCTCTCCTTTGGCTAATCCTGTAACTCCTCCCGGTAATTAACACGCTTGGAGAGTACCTACACAACTACAGAAACAAAGACCTGTCAAAGCATCATGATCCATCACAGCATAAACATTATAGAATCAAAAAAATAATGAACAAATGAAAGAATTTACAGTTAACACAATCAATTTGGAAAGATCTTGAAAAAATTTATTGATAATAAGGAGAATTACAACCCAGTGGTCTGATCCAGTGCCATCCTCCCAGCTTCAAGCCTTCTTCACCTCATGAATTAGTAAGAACACGCCAACAATAACACAATGCTTTTCACCTCAATACTGAAACTAGCAGCACTTTCTTACAACTCAAAATAATTTAGCCTTCTCATCTCTTGGATGGGAGATCCTTTTATAGATGATTGCAAGAGGGTGAGTCATCAATGGAGGATGATGAATGCCATTCCATTTGTTGAAATTGGTTCCACAAGAGAGAGGAATTGGAGATGCTTTCCTAGTTCCCTTGGTCATCCTTGGGCTAATTTAGAGAGGTAAGTGGCATAGGGGAAGTTTCTAGAAGATTCCATGAGCAACCAACTTTCAAACTCTCCTAGCGTTTTGTCCTACCTCACCCAACACACTTACTAAAGGGCCAAACTGCGATGCATCTCACTTAGACAATGCAATACCTGAGATGCATCTCACCCTAACACAGGGCTTCCAGACATGGTTCAGTTTAGGCACTTTCTGGATGATTTCTGAGATGGAATTTTTGGGGAATGAGGCATTCAGATGACTAAGCTTCTTTAGGGTATAAAATAACCATTTAGGGGTTGATGAGCCCTAATATCATCGACATATGAGTTTTGGATTGATGTGCACAAATATGTCTATAACAATTGCCCCTTAAAGAATGAGGTCGTAAATTTTCATGTCGAGTGAAATGCTTTATCATGAGGATTGGAAATTGCGAACTAGAAAGTGACCTGAATCAATTACAATACAATACAATACATCACATCATGATAATATGATTTTTCATGAACTAGTTGAGGGAGGCATTCCCATGTTCAGCTTTATAAATTTTAATTACATGTACATAGATCAGACAGTCGTCTACAGATACAGACTTGTAATCCATGATTAAGATGACCATCTATGTAAAGCCTTTGTACATTTGATGTTTTTGTATCCCTGAATATATCATAGCCCAAATGGATGAAACTAGATCTGAGGTCTTACAAACTCATTCAATATTCGCTCAATGTACAAGTCAAACCATGTGGAAAGATGTTCTGAGGTTGAACATGGAGAGACATCATCTGATTACCAGCCAATGATGTAAGTTGTTAACAGATGCGAGAGGGATCACTGATAATGATGATGATCCTCAAGGTACTACAGTGCATTTCACATGGTGTGAATACATGAGCCGATGTCGAAAACCACGCAAAATATTTCGGTCGAAGGTCATTGAAGTAAACCTATCACTGAAAGCGAGAAAATTGCCATTGATGTAAGCAAGCTTCAAAGCACTGAAAAGGTGTTTCTAAGTCAACTTCTTGGATAATGAGCCGATGTCGACAAGAAGTGACTCGTCATAGGAGGGCCTTGATGTATCCCACATCTACGACATGAAACGAAGCAAATGATCTTCGGAGGTGAAAATCAACTGACGACACAAGGTTCAAGAATGGTGGTCATGAAAAATGAAGGTTGGAAGCATTGCAACATATGAGACTTTAACTGGATGACTTCTCTTGAACATATCAGTGACACTGAGATGAATTGGTTAACCCCAAAATATGGATGGTATGATAGACCAATGGTATGATGACTAGTAAATGGAATAACCCAACCCAATTCAATCACGTAGATGAAGTGAAAGCATCATGTTCAAAAGTGACTCCCCACCATAAGTTTTCAAGATTTTTCCCCTTTTTCCCCAGTCATTGTTGACCAGTACCTCTTTATTTTTATCAAGCTTGAGGAGGATAACATATGCTTGTTGTATAATTCACCCTTTGATCAAACCCATCGCTATTTGATGTTTTAACGAGTCTAGCGATAGTCAAACTTAGTCTTGTCTAAATGGAAAAGTTCGTCGCTATTATTTTAATGAGTTTAACGACAAAGCTAACTTGGTCCTTTTCATGTTTAGAGAGTTTGAAAAGAGACGAAAAGGAAACTCCATAAGTTCTTTTTCGTAAAATAATCCCTTAGGTCCAAAAAAGGATAAAATAATACAAGAGGGATGTCATTTCCAATACTTTAACGAGCTAGAAAAGACAAGCACTCGACTATCCTTTCATGTTTACAGAGTCTAAAAAGAGTTTAAAGAGGACTCTAATTTGAGGAACGAGTGGTGTCTAGGGTAGCAACTAGTTTCAGTGATGTGGGAACTTCTCAAAACATGTTGGTTTATGTGAAGAGGCTGGCTAATAATACCACTCATTGCAATTGTTCCTCAAAAAGGGTAAAACAACCAAATGGAAGCATATGATCGTCCAAAGAGATGGTGGTGATTCCTGGTAGATCTTCTAACACCACTTTCAGGTGTTTGGGGTGCTTGTTGCTGTTGTGGTGGTTGTTGTTGTTGTGGTTGTTGATTATTATTATTTTCAGGCACCTTTACTTTTTCAGTGATCTCATCAAGCACTGTGTATTCCTTGTTTTCTTTTTCCTGTTTCTTTTCCTGCAACTAATTCTTATACAAGACCTTTTCATTGAATATTACATCTATGCTCCGAATAATTTTTTGATTTTCATAATCATATAAGCGATAACCAAAACCATTAACACCATATCCAATAAAGGTACATTTCTTTGATTTTGCCTCAAGATTTGTTCTATTTTCTTTATTAATATGGACAAAGGCCTCACAACCAAAAGGCTTTAAAAAAGAGTAGTTTACCTTTTTACCTGTCCATGCTTCCTCTGGAACACCACCATCCAAGGAACTTGAAAGCCCTCTGTTTATTAGATAAACACCAGTATCTACAGCATCTGCCCAAAATTCTAAAGGCAATCCTGCATGCAATCTCATGCACCTTGCACGCTCCATGATTGTTCTATTTATCCTTTCTAACACACCATTTTCTTGTGGTGTTCTTGGAAGTGTATTCTCTTTGCGAATTCCATGCTCTGAACAGTAACTATCAAACTCGTTGTTGCAATATTCACCTTCATTGTCTGATCTGAGACACTTCAATTTATTTCATGTCTCAATCTCAGCCAAAGCTTTCCATTTCTTGAAAGTATCAAATACATCAAATTTATTCTTAGTACAATAAATCCAAATTTTTCTAGTTGCATCATCAATAAAAGTAACATAATAATGAGAGCCACCAAGAGATGATACTTGAGCAGGTCCCCATACATCTGTATGCACAAGCTCTAATTTTTCACTCTTATTTTCTTTCCTAACTCTGAGAAATCTGACTCTCTTCTGTTTTCCATAAATGCAATTCTCACAGAAGTCCAAATCAACATTCTTCAAACCCGGAAACAAATTCCTTGAGTGAAGGATCTTCATCCCCTTCTCACTCATGTGTCCGAGCCTATGATGCCATAATGCTGCATCTGCTACTTTGGAAGTTAAAGCATTAACAGAGTTAGAAATGCCATTGCATAAATACAATGTACCAACCTTTTCGCCTTTTGTTATTACCAGGGCTCCTTTGGTGACCTTCCAAGCTTTATCTGTGAAAGTTGTCACACAACCTTCACCGCCTAACTGCCCTGTTGAAATCAGATTTTTCTTTAGATCTGGAACATGCCTTACCTCCTTTAGTAGCCATTGGTTTTCATTCTGCTGTTTTACAAGAACCTTACCCATTCCAACAATTTTACAGGGTTTATCATCACCCAAACGAACTTGTCCAAAATCTCCTTGAACATAGTCATGAAAGTATTTCTTATTAGGTGTGGCATGGAATGAGGCCCCTGAATCTACCACCCAGGAATCAGTAATATTTTCGAAAGAAATAATCAAAGCATCTTGTAACACCTCACCTGTCACATTTGCTTCATGATTGTTTTCTTGTTGTGCATCTCCTTATTTTCCCTTATGAGATCTACAATCTTTCTTTAGGTGTCCTTTCTTTCTACATTTCCAGTAGACTATCCCTAATCTGGACTTGGATCTGCCTTTCCTTGATTTATTGTGATATCCTGAGCTCTTTCCTCTTTCCATTTTACTTCCCCTAGACTCTGCATTCAAAACATTGCCCGATGTCTCTCCGAAGCTTTTTTGTCGCATTTCCTTGCTAAGGATAGCACCAACAACATCATCAAACTTTAAAGTACTAGATCCAGAAACAGAGTTACTAATGGCCATTACTAAACCATTCTAACTTTCTGGCAATGAGCCAAAGAATAACAGAGCTCTAACTTCATCATCAAAGTTTACCCCTACAGAACTTAACTGACTTGTAACAGTATTAAAATCATTTAAATGGTCTGCAAAAGATCCACCTTTCGACATCTTCATCTTAAATAAACACTTCATAAGAAATACCTTATTTGAGGCCGAGGGTTTTTCATATAGTTTTTCCAACACCTTAATCAAACCCTCCATCATCCTTCGAAATGTTGAAGGTGACCGATGCTGCGAGGCACAACCGTACTGTTCTGAGTGCCTTTCTATCGAGAAGGTTCCATTATTCATCTATCATACCCATTGGCATATTTGTTTTTCCGCCCAATGGTAGGTACAGATATTTCTGATATAGATAATCTTCCATTTGCATCTTCCACAGCGTGAAGTTTTGGCCGTTAAATTTATCGACCCTAAACTTACCATATTTTGCCATTTCTCCCACTCGAACCGGGAATCCTTCTCTCCTACGAGTTTATCAGCCAAAAATACCTTCAGCTCTAATACCAATTGTTAGTAAATTATATATTACGGAGCAATGGAACACATAAAATATTGCAGAAATATAAACACAGAAAATGCATAAAACAAGAGAGACACATATATACATGGGTCACCCAGTTTGGGCTACGTCCATGGAGAAACAACTAGTCCTTCCTTTTATATTATCCAACAAACTAAAGAGATACAACCTACGACAAATACACTGTAACACCCTCTTCGCTCTCAATCTCCTCTCTATTTCTCACTTAGAATATAGATCTACATAGACGCAATACAATTCCCTCATATCTAGTGAGGGGTTTCCTTCTAGGGCAAAAAACCCTACATTAAACATAACTTTTACCATTAGATCTCTGCCTAATGAACGACTCAGATTGACTAGAAATTACTATACTTTTACAAGGTAATTTTACATCTATTCTTAGCTTCAGACCCTCCCTACAGCAAATATTTTATGGGCTGAACTGGGGTCCAATGTGGCGATACCTTTGAATACAAAAGATAATCAGGCTCCACACCCAACAAGATGTCGTTTCCAATACTTTAACAAGCTGGAAAATACAAGTGCTCAACTATCTTTTCATGTTTACAGAGTCTGAAGAGAGTTTAAAGAGGACTCTAATTTGAGGAATGAGTGGTGTCTAGGGTAGCAACTAGTTCCAGTGATGTGGGAACTTCTCAAAACATGTTGATTTATGTGAAGAGTGTAGGAATTTACAGGGTAAGTTCCTCAGACAGAACACCAAAAGGACACCGCTCACAAACAGATCACAGATCAATACACCAGTATTTTGACGTGGTTAAAACCCTCAGGGAGGGAAACAGTCCACGGCCTGCGCCAACGTGGCTACTACAGGCAATTTATTAATAAAAGAATGAAAATTTACATAAGCTTCTCTCATGCACGGTTAACCTACAAATGACCCTCCATGCGCTTTAAATAGAATTCATGGACCAATCGGGTGTCAAGCCACGGATCAAGTGTCGGTAGTACCGAGGAGAGAATGAACCGTCGGATCACTACATATCGTGACCGTCGGATTGTAAGTTACAAAATGTACAACGGTAAAGAAACACACTTTACCTAACTCTATACTAGACCAAGTTGAACTTAACTATTTCCTATGTGTCGGAATATCCTAACATCCCCCCTTCAGAACAACTTGGGATAGGATTGAAGGATTTACAAATATGACACAATAGGAGAAGGAAGGAGGCACTAGAGCCTATCCCCCCTTAGTGACAACTTCCTGAACTCCAACCATAAATCGAAGTTTAGTGAACTTCGCCTCTGTGAGAGCCTTTGTGAAGATGGCTGCAACTTGATCATGTGTTGAACAATATTGCACTTCAAGAACATGGTCATGAATGAGCTTTCTGATGAAGTGCATGTGTAGTTCAATGTGCTTGTTGCGTTGATGCTTAACTGGATCTTTGCAAAGCTGAATGGCACTTTGATTATCACACCAAAGTGTAGTCGGATGTTGCTGCTGAAAACCAAACTCTGATAGGATTTGACGAAGCCACAAGGCTTCCTTACTAGCCTCTATGGCACCACGATACTCTGCTTCTGCTGAAGAAAGAGAAATGGCAGCCTGTTTCTTGCAAGCCCATGTAATAGGTTCTGAACCAAGAGTGAACACATAACCAGCAGTAGACTTCCGATCATCAGGGTCACCAGCCCAATCGGAATCAGTGAAACCAACCAATAGAGGAGATGCTTCAGCACTGTGATGAATGCCAAACTAAACTGTACCTCGAACATAACGAAGTATTCGTTTAGCTGCTTTCCAATGACTTTCACGTGGGGTTTGCATAAACCGAGCAACAATGCCAACAGCAAAGGAAATATCAAGACGAGTATGCGTTAAATACAAAAGTTTTCCGACAGGTTGACGGTATAAGGTAGCATCAACTTCAGGGGAAGTACAATTGACTGAAAGTTTGACTCCAGACTGAAAGGGAGAAGGATCTGGCTTACAATCTTCCATGTGAAAAAAGCGTAGAAGATCACAGGCATACTTGGATTGGGAGAGGAAAATACTTTCCTTGGACTGCAAGACTTGAAGACCGAGAAAATAATGTAAATTTCCTAAGCCTGTCATTTCAAACTTCTTTTTAAGGCTGGACTTCACATGGTTAATAAGGTTGGGATCACTACTAGTGAGGATAAGATCATCAACATAAAGAACAAGAATGATAAGAGACTTGCCCTCTTTCTTGGTGTTGACAGTATTATTAGAATGACACCTAGAAAAGCCAGATTCTAAAAGAAATCTATCCATTTTGGCATACCAAGCCCGAGGAGCTTGCTTGAGACCATAAAGGGATTTCTCAAGACGACATACAAGGCTCGAGTCTGTTTGTATAAACCCAATAGGTTGTTCTATGTAGATTTCTTCATGCAAGTCCCCATGCAAGAAGGCGGATTTAACATCCATCTGATGGACTTCTCATTTGAAAGAGGCAGCAAGGGAAAGAACAAGGCAGACAGAGTTCATTTTGGCAACGGGGGAAAAGGTTTCAGTACAATCAATTCCTTCAACTTGTGAAAAGCCCTTAGCAACAAGTCGAGCTTTATGTTTATCAACTTTCCCATCTGGCCCATACTTGGTTCTGTAAACCCATTTGCATCTAACAAGTTTGCGTCCCTTTGGTAGAGGAACAAGATCCCATGTATCGTTTGCCAATAATGAACGATATTCTTCATTCATAGCTGCGTCCCAATGTGGATGGCCTGAAGCTTTTGCAAAGGTGTTAGTATCATAATTTGCTGACACTTGAGCCAGTAAAGAAGAGGCTCTTTCAAACTGAGAACGGGTACGACGCTGATCTGTAGGATCACCGAC
>APFE031575108.1:22408-34532 GCA_000404065.3 Pinus taeda | reverse complement strand
TGGACCTAAGGTAAGATCGAAAACATTTGAATTCTCGTAGAATGATGTGTATCTAGAGAAGGATAGCTCTTGTTTGGTTTGTTTGTCACTAGAGAGTCTTAGACTCCTAGGGAGGTTAGATTTGTCCGCAAATATAACTCATTCCGCATGACAAGTGGCATAGGAGAAGTTTCTAGAAGATTCCATGAGCAACCAACTTTCAAACTCTCCCAGCATTTTGTCCTACCTCGACCATTGCACTTACTAAAGGGCCAATCTGCAATGCATCTCACTTAGACAGTGTAGTACCTAAGATGCATCTCACCCTAACACAAGGCTTTCAAATATGGTTCAGTTTAGGCACTTTCTAGATGATTTCTGAGATGGAACTTTTGGGGAATGAGGCATTCAGATGACTAAGCTTCTTTAGGGTATAAAACAACCATTTTAGGGGTTGATGAGCCCTAATATCATCGACATATGAGTTTGGGGTTGATGTGCCCAAATATGTCTATAACAATAGGAAGAACAGAAATCTGCGGCTGACAAAGGAATAGTGGCTAGACAGGTACCTGTATATAGAAATCCACAAGACCTTCTTTTTTTCTTTCCAATTGAGTTATACGAGTGGATCGCAAATTTAGTGGATATCCAAGGAAGGTGGAGGCTTCATGGTCCTATTTTCTGGACCCCGGAGCTAGTACAGTGACTACAAGCGTATGAGGATAAGATCACCTGCATTGTCGATTATTGGCTCGATCGCATCATAGGAGGGCTTGTGACTGAATTCGTGGTCGATACCTTAGTCAGTTACAATGACGCAAAGAAATGCTTTTTCAAAGGTCCATGAGGTAAGTACTTGAAGTCTTTAAATACTTGGATTAAGATGTTATTGTGTGAAAAATGGGTTATGCAGCTACCTTGATGTTCAGAGCTACACAAAGTGGAATGACTTAAAGGAATGAAGGAAGAAAGGGTCTTAATATTGTTGGGATCACGATTGTCATTACACCAAAACCCGCAGGTGTTAGTAAACGGATGCATCGCCAGAGTTAACGGATCCTCAAGAGGCGGTTAGTCCATGTCACGAAACACACGGGGAGTGTTGGATTATCCAATGCCCAACAATCTCCCCCCTAGCGCGAGCCGGGTGTGATTCGAACTCGAGACCTTTGGCTCTGATACCACTTGTTGGGATCACGATTGTTGTTACACCAAAACTTGCAGGTGTTAGTAAACGGACGCATCGCCAGAGTTAACGGATCCTCAAGAGGCGGTTAGTCCATGTCACAAAACACACGGGGAGTGTTGGATTATCCAATGCCCAACAAATATAGCCCATTGATTTCACCTCCATTGGGTGACGAGGAGGGAGTAGCGCAGGCTTCTCCACAAAGTGCAGTTTAGTTAATAAAATAGGGATTCCCGCGACTGCCACCTCCACCTACACCACCTCCAACTTTACCACCATCGCTTGCGACTTTTCCCACACCACCACCACCTCCACCATAGTTCAACATGGAAAATTTAGTGAAGTTGCCTTTGTTTAGAGGCTTCAGAAATGAGGACCCGGACTAGTTCTTGTTCATCGTAAACTCTGTATGGGAAGCTCAGGGCGTCACAGACGATTACATGAAGAAGGAAACATTGGTTATCGCTTTTCAGGATCATGTGCTAACTTGGTACATCAAGTACTCTAATGATAACCCAAACACTTGGTTGGTAGAGATTCAAACTGCACTGACTAAAGAGCTCATTAGGCCTAAATCTAAGGTGCAGTCGATTGTGGGGATCAAGGAAATCACGATGAAACCAGGTCAGACACCTTAAGAATTGGATAAAAGATTGAAGTGTAAAATTTGCGAAGCTAATATGAACTTAACAAATGGACATCATCATGAATGGTTTGTGGCTTCGCTCCTACCTCACCAAAGGGTTGCACTGTCACAACAAAAGATTACGACTTAGGCAGAGGCCTTGGAGATTTCCATAAGATTGCATGAAACCCTGATGTAAGATCCAAATCTAGGGGTTTAGCAGATCCATGCGTAGTTGCAAAATCTTTTTCTCGAAATGCAAGTTTGAAGCAGGACAGAATAGTTCAACCGGAGGTGCGCGAACACCGAAGAGATATGGTGCATAAAATGTAAAGGTCAGGGGCATGACAAAGACCACTGCCTAGTCTTTACGAACTATATTGCAGGAAGAGGACTGATGACTTTCAATGATCTAGGTGGCTCCAAAGGCACACAGGACAAAGAGGGTTTATGAACGCTCAAAAATTAAAGTGATTAGAATGATGTCAACCCAAGATTAGAGTGTAGATGTCTTCGTCCTGGTCATGGAGGTGCGAACGGTTCCTCAATCCAAGCTCGTATGAGGGAGAACGAGCCAGTCAATTTTTTGGTCAAAGTTGGGTTGTGGACCAGGTTTAAGTGTCCTACAATTTGACTGACCACGAAGCATGAAACCTAGCTCCTGAAATTGGTCAAAATTGTGGCCTCGTTAAAATGCCCAAAATCCCTTATTTTTGAAAAAAAATTAAAATGACAATTTATTTTTAAAAAGATAAAAAAAATTGGTGGCTGGCCATGACCCCGCCACTGTCGTCACACCCTAAAAATTTCATAACAAAAATGTTATTGTTATAATGCCGATGGGCCATGACCCCCACTGGCCTAACCACAACCGCACCACACTTCTTTTAAAATTTCAAATGTTGGGTTGGTGGCCATGAACCCGACAAACCCTTCTCCAACCGCACACCATATACATAATACTATTATTGGGGAGGGCACGGGCCACTGGACCACACCCCAAAACCCTTAAACGCACGCCATAAAATGTAATACGAGATCGGTGGGGGTAAAAAAAAGCCCGGCCCACGTGGCCAGCCCCCATGCAAGCGGCCCCAAAAACCATAACCATTGCTCCCCATATGATACACAACCACCAAAACTGTAATGCACCATCCCCCATTTAATTAACATATTGCAAAGGGTACAGGCGTGGGCTTCCTAATGTGAACCCGACCCCCCAAATATGATGCAGGTTTTTAAAAAATAAAAAAAAATAAACTGTTAAAATGTTATGTGCTATTTGGAGTGGGCGGGGTTTGAACCCGACCCACTTCCACACAATTTGCCAACCATACCAACGACCCATGAGGGTTCTCATTGATACCTCCGCCCGAAAATTTACATAAACTCAGTTTTCTTCAGTGCGCTCGGTAGATGGAGGAATGAGGGGCGGGCACGAATTTTGAGATAGAGGAGGCAGAATCTTGGCATGCGGTTCAAGGCAACATTTTGCAGGAGGGGTGAAAATTCACTTTGTAAAATTTTGACAATTTTTATATGGTTTCAGCACTTCTCGATGCCATGAACACAATGGCATTGTCTGTGTCTCCATCAAAGTTCTGCATTTTTTGGCCATTTTCAGTATGAGGGTGGAACCATGATTGCTGCAAAAACAGGGAGCAGAACCATGATCCTTGCAATTTTCTTGAGGTAATTTTTCTCCATGTTGGAATATAGTCAAGTTTACAGTCATTTTTCATGGTTTTCCATAAGGATCGATAAGAGAAGTCAGATCTTCCTTTGCAGTTGCAGATTTCCGGTCCACCCATGGAGCAGAATTTTTAAGGAATCTAGGGGGAATCTAAAAGATTCCTTGAGCCCCAGATTCTCAACTTCTCAGGATTTAGATTTTGGACAGTCGATTTTGCATTATTCGATACCACAAATCTGATGGTGCATTCAAATTTCTCATTCTCTCATTCTATTCTTCAGCCACTTTTCTAAGTGGAATGCAGGTGTCAACATTCATGTGCGAGCAGTCATGCGATTGATGTCATGAGATTGATGGTCCGAATAGCTTCAGAAGTTTGACATCCGCTTCTTCAGATGGCCCTTTGTTGTGAGTTATATGTAGTGTTCATGCACTTCTTTTGCTATGCATTGTGTTGCACAGGTCCTTGATTGATGTTTGGTGTGGGATCCTATTTCTTACTCATTTTTATGATTCCTGCTTGATGTGATGTGGAATCTCCTATGTGATGTACTTGTTTTCATGACTCATCATGTTGCATTTTGAGATCCCTTTGTTGTATGTTGATGGGCTACTCATGTGTCACCATGCATGTTTGCATTGAGATCCCTTTTATGCCATGTTGGCGGGATGATCATCGTGCATGCATTTTGTGTCATACTGATAGGATTCTTTTGATTGAGAGTTTAATAGAGCCACTCCTGTGTGAGGGCATTTTCCTTGTATGATCGCGACATCATCTATTGTGTACATCATCACTATTGACAGCACTTAATGCAGCAGCCTACACCATATTGACACCAGGGCCTGGAGACGTAGTCCCTCCTGGACGAACTTTGTTATCAACGTCTTATTTTTTTATGTTGTTGATGATTGTCATGTTCCTATTCTTTACAACATGCGCATGTATCCATTAATGTTATTCTAAAAATTGCAATTTAACACATCACGAAAGTAAAAGGTCTTGGAAGGGTCCTTCGTCACACCCGGACCTGGATCAAGCGGTATCAAAGTAGTCTTTGCATTGATGTGAATTGCAGTGTCAACAATGGAACATGCAGTGACAGAGGATAAAAAAACGATGTACGAGACCATGCTCAAAATTTCCAAAAGGGTAGAGATAATGTATGAAACACTACAGAAGGACACAAAGGAAAAGGAGCATTTGTAGCTTCAGTTGCAAGCCACATAAAAGGCCATGGAAAAACTGAAGCAAAACAAACATAATCTTCAAATAGAGAACGTTGAATTGAAGATGCGTTTACATGAAGAGAAAGAGGAAAACCAGAGTTTATTATGGCAGCTGCAAGCAAACGACAAGGCCTTGGAAAAGATGCAGCATGACCCATGTGAGGTAAAAAGTAGTTTTCCATCTTCATCTATATTTCCTGATGATGATTTCGTTGTTTTTGAAAATCATACCATAGGAATTGGCTCCAAACTATTGAAGAGAATGGGGTATGAAGGAAAGGGCTTGGGCGTCAATGGCCAAGGCATTATCAACCCCATCAAAGTAGAAGAATTACATCGTCAGGCAAGACTTGGGTATGTCAGAAAGGAAGTTGGGGAATGTGCTGAGAAAGCTAGCGAATCACCAACAACAAATGACGAGAAGCCATCATCAGTTCTTTCCAAATTGACAGAGGAGGTAAAAGATGTTTATATCCTTTCGGTTTCATCAGCACATAGTATGATTTCTGTTGGAGATGTGGAGATCCCAATTACACAGACAAACATGAGGATCCTTACAAGAATGAGGCATGAGAAGGAAGAAAAAATTGGTGTTAATAACCAAGGCATAACTCAACCTTTGCATGTTATGCAAAGACCTCAATTTGCAGGCTCAAGATACACTAAAGGAGAATGCTCGAAGGTGTCAAATTCGTCTGAGACATCGTCGAAATGGTCGAGGAAAGAGAATGATGGGAACACATCCCCATCATCCCATGGTAGTTTCCATTGCAAGGAAAGAGCTGAGGCAAGCTCTCATCGCCATAATGACATCAGAAACAACAAAGAAAAGTATAACCACTTTCGACATGAAAATGTTCATTTCGATTATAATCATTTTTTCAATGATGAACGTAAAACATGGCATCGAAAAACATGTACCTTTTGTGGATTACATAGCCATACAGTTTCTAAGTGTTGGAGAAGAATGACAGCACACAAAAGGATGAGGCATGGAAGACCCTCTCAATAGCAGGTAAAGAAACAAGTTAAGCAAATCTGGAGGAGGAAAACCTAATGCAGTCATTGCGACAGAAGTGGCCATCAAAGAGCCACATGTTGGAGGCTCCATCCGGAGTAGTGCCTTAAAGACAAAGCGTCGGTGCATGAACCAAGTGAAGCAGTTGTTTGACAGGAGAAACCACCACGAGGAGGTGACCCGTTCACCTTGATAAGTGAAAAAAGGTTTCTAGACATGTTGTCATTTCATGGTCCTGCTTTTGTAAATCATTTGTTGCATTTTAAGATGTAAAAGTGATGATGTGTTTTCCATCACTTGTTCAGCAACAATGATGTCTAGTCTTATTTGGTGTCACATTTTACACTCTGAAAGTGATGTTATGTTTCCATCACTTGTCAAAACAAATAGTGTTTGGCCTTATCTTTGTAAATCATGCATTTTAGTGATGATGTGTTTTCCATCACTTTTTGAAGCAACAATGATAGGTTGACCTTGTTGCAATAGCTGAGGTCATGTGTCCATCTTGATGTAAACTTGACCACCGAGTATGTGTTATAAACTCGTGGAAAGTGTGGGACAATTGGGTCATTAGTTGGTCATAAAAGTCAAGCATGTAATTTGGAAAACAATGTACTACAGGTTGCAGAGGTAGGAAGTGTTGGCTCATCGCTTAAGGCTCTAAATAATGAAGGTGGAGGAGATGGAAGCAAGACTTTTTCGGGACGCTTGTGATGCAGACAACGTATAGAGAAGTTGCAGATTATTTTCATGCTTTTGGAGGACCAAAATCTCCTAAGTGGGGAGGATTGATCTAGGTCGCTCCAGAGTAACACAAGACAAAGAGGGTTTATGAACGCTCGAAAATCAAAGTGTTCAAAATGATGTCAACCTAGGACCAGAGTGTAGATCTCGTCGTCCTGATCATGGAGGTGTGAATGGTTCATCAATCTGAGCTTGTATGAGGGAGAACAAGCCAGTCAAAATTTTGGTCAAAGTTGGGTTGTGGGCCAATTTTAAGTGTCCTACAATTTGGTTGACCCCGAAGCATGAGCCTAGCTCCTAAAATCGGTCAAAATTGTGGCCTCGTTAAAATGCCCAATATCCCTTATTTTTGAAAATAAAATAAAATGACTATTTATTTATAAAATATATAGATAATATATAGATATATATAAAATTGGTGGTGGGCCATGACCCCCACCACCATCGTTGCACCCTAAAAATTACATAACAAAAAATTTTATTGTTATAAGGCCGACGGGCCATGACTCCCGCTGGCCTAACCGCAATTGCACCACACATTTTTTTAAATTTCAAATGTTGGGTTGGCGGCCATTGACACCACCAAACCCTTCTCGAACCGCACACCATATACATAATACTTGATTAGGTGATCATGTCCTCAGTGGAAAAAATGCTCAATTTTGAATTGCTTAGAATTGGTTGAAACTAGAACTGAATAGGCCTCGTCGAAACGATCCTGTAGCAGTGAACGACACTCAAATCCGACATTGCGTGTGAACTTTATTCGAGTTTGAAGTTTACAATTTCCTTCAAAAAGTCCAGTTTGACTGGCTGACTTGAAATAAAAATAAATTAATAATTAATTAATTAAAATAAATTAAAAAATAATATATATATATATATATATATGGGAATATTCCCTAGAATATAACCTAATGGCCAATTGATGAATGCCACATGGCCTTCCCGAAGGCCTCCACGTGGCCCCAAGACCGAAGTTTATTATGGCAAAATTATTTGAGAGTCTACAAGATTCGATCCCGGGTCTCCGCATTGCCAGCCCACAGGCCCAACCGGCCCGCCTACACGATGGTTCTTAACATTCAATGGAATTATATCATATTTAAATTTTGGTGAAGTGAATTTTGGGGCGGAAATGCGCCAGCCCCCTATCCATAAAACCAAGGGCTCGAAACCACAAGTCTCTACTCTCGCGGTCACGGTTAGTTAACCTGCCAACCAAAACTGCTGCCAGAATCCTGGTCACATGCACGTGATTTAGGCCGATGGTTATGGTCAGCTTGGCAGACTCCGTCATTTTAGGCTCTCTTGCCAAAGTTAGAGGGCCTAACTCTAGTTAAGCCAAATTTAGTGGAGTCTTTTTAGGTCAAACCGGAGAAAACTTCTAGAGGTCATAACTTTCACTAGGGAGATCCTTTTGGAGCAATTTTTTATTTTTATTTTTATTTTGGGTATTCTAAGCATTCCAGAGCTAATGGTATAGGTTTCAGAGCCAACAGAGGTCATCTTCAGGTGTTTTTTCAATAAATAAGCTTGGAGAGCCATCAGGGCCTAGGGAGTGTTGGAGCTGTATTGGGCTATGGTTAACCATTGGAGGTGAAACAAAAGTCATTCTTGATTGTTTCCTGTATTCTGAACTCATTTTCACAGCTTATTTTCACTGTATAACCAATTTGAGCATCTAATAAGAGCAAGTACATGCCCATTTAGGGGCCTTGGACCCGGCAGATGTAGCCCGAGAGGGGTGAACTGCCTTATCAGTTATTGTGTTATATTATGTGATTTTATCTTGTTGTGTTCTTCAAATTTGTTATGCTAAACAGTAAAATGAAATAACACTCCTTCACACATAAGACTCAGAAATTTACCAAAAACACTTTGTTTCAATTGCAAGACATTAGTAACAATTTGCACATATAATTTAATGGAAATGAATACCTTGAACAGCAAACACAAGTAGTTTCATTTTCAGATCAGTTGGTATCGGAGCTCAAGTTTTGAGTATTAGTTTTATGCAAAGATATTTTTTATTGTTTTGCAAGTTTTAATGCTTGCCAGTGTTAAACTTCAAAGAGGGAAAGGACAATTGGTTAGAGCACAAGATAATCCTCAACCAAGGAGGGCCAAGGTGCCAGTATCTCCACCTTCTAATTCACCCTCAATAGCCTTAGAAGAAGCTTCAAGTATGTCTGAAAGGGGAGGAGAAGTTCCTCAAGACATGGATCCAAAAATCTTTTTGGACGTGACTGAGATGGTAAGAATATTATACCAGGAAAGGAATGATAGGTTGGTTGGAGAAGGGTCTAAGAATCAAAAAGAAGGAGAGAGCTCTTCAGGAGGAAAGAAAGGTGATGATAATTCAAAGAAAGGACGTGAAGGAAATGGTGATCCATCATCTCCATCGTCATCCTCTTCCTCTACATCATCCTCCTCTACCTCGATAAATCAACCTCATAAGCCTAAACCTTCTAGAAAAAATCCATTTTTAAAGCTAGATGTTAAATTTGAAATACCCATGTTTAGTGATGAAGTCAATGCAAAGAAACTTGACAACTGGATAAGACAGTTGGAAGTTTATTTAAGGATTTAGAACTTACATGATGACGACACCAAGATTCAGTTAGCCTCATTAAGGATGGAAGGAGCAGCATTGGTATGGTGGGAAGCCAAGACCAAGGATGAAATTTGAAAACATGGTAAGCTTACTTTATCATGGGCTGACTTTATTTCTGCAATTAAGAATCAATTTTATCCTCTTGCTCATTTACAAAAGGCTATAATGAACTGGCAAAACTTTCGACAAATAAAGGGACAAAATTTTCAAGACTACACCCAAGAGTTTAGGAAAAGAGCACTCTTATTAGGGGTAGACTTACAAACTCAAGACACTTTGCTGAAATATATAAGTGGTTTGCATAGCTACCTTGAGCATACTATCCTTATGTTCAATCCTACTAGTCTAGACGAAGTTTGTGTACAAGCTACCCATTTAGAGGCTAGAGGGAAAAGAAACTTTTGATGGAAATGAGGATAGTGATTTTAAAGGCAAAGGAAGAAAAAGGATTGCAAACTCTAGAAAGGAAAAAGGGAAATTCTTTTGCAAGAACTGTTCAAAAACAAGCCATGATGAAGACCATTGTTGGAAGCTTCATCCGAAGCTTAAACCAAAGAAATATAAAACCAAAGACAAAACCAAAGAAAAGGAAAAAATTGTAGCAACTGTTGAACAAGACTTAGGGTCTGAATCAGGTGATGAGAGAAAAAGTATCGCCATGGTATTAAAGAACATAAAGGGGAAAGAGATTGTACAAGAAACAAATCCCATTTCTAGCACATTAAACTCTCACAAAGAAACTCAAAATGAAAAGAGCAGAATAGAGCTATTTCATGTGAGGATAATCTCAAACCACACAAAGATAGACACGCTTTTTGATAATCTCATCTTAGAAGACTTGGTCAAACAGCTGAAACTTGAGACAATTCCACTTGGGTGGATATGCAAGGATGCAAACTTACAAGTCTCAAAGAAGTGCATCTTGCGCTTCACCATAACATCTAATTATGTTGATTAGGTTGAACTGGATGTAGTACCACTTGACATTACAGGTGTTGTGTTGGGTAGTCCATATTTATTTGACAGAAAGGAAATCTTCCATCGCCATGAGAATAAGTATCACTTGTTCAAGGATGGAAAAGAGTACATTGTGAGAGCACATAAGAAGAAGCTAGAATCTTATTTAATCCATGCAGGGCAATTGAAAAGGCTAGTTAATGCAAGTCAAAATCTGACTTTGTTGATGGTTAAACAATAAGATTTTGTACAATTTCCTTTTCATATTATTGTTGATATAAATGATGATATGTTTCAATCTGATTGTTATCACCCCAAAATTTTTGTTTCTAAACTTTGGAAAGTTTGCCTTGTTTCTAGTCATAGTCTTATAAGGTTTTGAGTTCTCATCTCAATATTGTCATTCTCTTTTCCAAATAAAGTTTGACATCCTCATTCAATGTCCTAGAAGCCTCACTATGTGTTTAGAAGTCATATCTCACATCATTTTGAAGAAATTTTGAAATTAGCTACGAATCCACATTTTCATAGTGCAAACAATGTAAAAATCATGTTGTGTGCTATGAAATCACTGAACTAGGAGTTTTCGTAGCGTGCTACGAAACCACTGAAAAAAAATAAAATAAAAAATAAAAATAAAAATTAAATAAATAAATATAAAATAAATAATAAATAATATAAAATAAAAATAAATAAAATAAAAAAAAAATAAAAACAAAAAAAAAATAAAAAAAACAAAAACAAAAAACAAAAAAAAACAAAAAAAAAAAATAAAAAAAAAAAAAAAAAAAACAAAAACAAAAAAACAAAAAAGCAAAAAACAAAAAAACAAAAAATAAACAAACAAACAAACAAACTAGTTTCAACATAAAAGACTCTATTTTCTGCTTTTACTAGTCAAATTCCAGAAGGTTTCTTAAGCAGTTGAGAACTCAATTTTGAAAACTGAAAGAATATTTTCTTCCCAGCATACTAAACTACAAAAACCTCTTTCATTTTCTTCAAATTCGTTATGAGGTGGGAGAAATTTATGGTTAAACTTGTGTTATGAAACTGCTGAAAGCCAAGCTTTATCTTCTAGTTTTAGCAGTATTTTTCAAGATCAATTTCTGGTCACAAGAAAATGTATTTTGGAATTCTAAAGGAGGTTTCTCTTCATCAACTCTCCAGCTATAATAAACTATCTCGCATTCTTCAAAACTGTTATCAGTTGGGAGATACTAAGCTTTCTTTGAAACCCTAATTTCAGAGAACAAATTTTTCATGTTTTACACGTGTTTTTCAAAGGACAAATTTTGGACAGCTAGAGAAGTGTTTTAAAAAACCAAGAGATTTTTTTTGTTTTAGACAGAACGGACTACAAAAACCTCCTTCAATTTCATAAAATATTTCGTGGATGAGAAGATAAAGGCTCTTTCCCACGTGCCAATTTTCAAGGATCCTAAACCTAAAAACAGGGAAACATGTTCCCTAATTTCTAAGGTTTGTCATCAGCAGTAAGGTGACAACATGGGAGGCTTCATCAAATTCGACCTCATGAGGTTGCAACTATCAAAGAATGCATTCAATTTTTAGTTAAGGTGGTTTGTTCATAACAAGGAGTTGTACTCCTAATTGTATTAGGACTCTAGGACTGTTAGTTAGCTGTCAAATGCATTTAAAGGTTTGTTTTAAGGTTAGAATAGGTGTCACTCATGGAAAATTCGAATTCTCTTGATGAGGGATGAGGGAATATATGTTGTAAATTTTATATATGAAACAAGAGGTTGAATTAGCAAAGGGTTAAATACTTTTTGGCCTAGCTGCTGCTTTATGCCATGAACCATAATCAGTGATGCAGAGAGGTTTTCTTGAACATATATGAGTTCTCATGGGGTTAATTTTGTCTTGATTTATATGTTACTTTGAATCATTTACAGTAGGTCTCATTGCTATTACTTAGAATTCACATGTTAGGCCCCTATACTACTAGTGTAACCCCTTATTGTTATTAGTACAACCCCCTTATTATATTGATGTACCCATGTAGTGCCCATATTGTTACTATTGTGCCCCATAGAAGCCCACTA
>APFE031575108.1:0-18677 GCA_000404065.3 Pinus taeda | reverse complement strand
TTGTGCCCTTACATTATTATTGTTATGTCGGCTCTGATTATGTTATGAGCCATTAGACTCCTATATATAGAAAGGAGGTCTTTTCATTTGTATCATCCAAGAATTGTTCATTTATGTAATGTAGAGGAGGTTGCCCCCTCGAAGAGGCTGAATTCTAAGGTGTGGATCTCTCTTTTCTATCTTTTTGTGAGCTGGTTTCATAACATCACAACCATGTGCTCTAAGTTCTTTTAGAGATGAGATGACTATGTCTTTCTGTAGTTTGTGAGTAAAAAATCTTTGAACTACTAGCAGTAAGTTTCATTACCATTACTCAGAATTCATAACCCTATGCTCTGACTTCCTTTAGTAATGGAATTGTTGTGTTTAGTAGTATATTTCATTTCTATTACTCAGAATTCACAACCATGTGCTCTGAATTCCTTTAGAAATGAGATGACTGTGTCTTCTACATTTTGTTAGTAAACTATCATTGAACTACTAGCAGTAAGTTTCATTACTATTACTTAGAATTCATAACCCTATGCTCTGACTTCCTTTAGTAATGGAATTATTGTGATGACCTATTTTCTTGAGTGAATTATCTTTGATTGAAAACCCTGTTTGCCTCAGCTTTCATGTCAAGAAACCTTGCCATTGAATTTATTGACTTGTTGACTCCAAAGCCCAATGGTAGCAAGCCTTCATCTTTTCAACCTACAAACACACAAAACCAAGATAGAGTTAGCCATCTATATTATCATCAATCAATATCATTAAACTTTGAGAGATCCCTCACAGGCTGAGGAGGCTAAGCCTCAGCTAAAATATTGGTTTGAAATAGTTACACTGAGATAGTCTGATCAACAGCCTATCAGGGTCCTATTTTGGTGATAACACTGATAACAATTCATCTTTGAAAGAAGATGACAAAAGGTTGCACAAGATTCCTTTGGTGTCGATCAATGCAGAGAATGAAGTGTCGGTGCAAAGCGGTGCAAGATTCCATGAGAAGGAAAGGTATGCAAGCAAAGAGGGCACACAGTTCAGCATGGGTCAATGTTGGTTTCAGAATGGTAGATTGGTATGGCGAGAAAACTTGGTCGGGATTCGACACAAGTACAGAGCTCATTCAGCAAAAATTCACCATGTGAACAATTGGCAAGGTGAAATTTCTTTTAAGTCTTCTTTGAAGTTTAACCATTGTAGAAACAATATGCTTTCTGCAAAATATAGTTGTTTTTCTACAAATTTGAAGAATTTGCATCATGGCTCAGTCAATCTTAGCAACGATCAGTCAGTGAATTCAAGGGAAAATTTATCTTTTTATGAGAAGGTCAATTTGATTAAGTTGGGAAGATTTCAGTTATTCAAGGTTAGAAGAGTGTAGAATTAGTCTCCTCATCTCCATTTTTGTTAATCAAGGAGATTTTTGGGTCCAAAAGCTTCCCATTTGGGAGGTGTGATCAGGTGATCATGTCCTAAGTGAAAACATGCTCAAATTTTGAATTGCTCAAAATTGGTTGAAATGAGAACGAATGGATAGGCCTCATCAAAACGACCTAGTATCCGTGAATGGCACTCAAATCCAACACTGTATGTGAAAGTTATTCAAGTTTGAAGTTTACAATTTCCTTCAAAAATTCCAGTTTGACTTGGGTTGACTTGAAATAGAAAAATAAAATAATAAAAAGGTAAAATAAAAATAAAAATTTTAAAAATATATATTTCGGGAACATTCTTCAAAATATTCTAGGAATATTCCCTGAGATATACCCTGTTGGCCAATTGATGGATGCCATGTGGCCTACCCGAAGGCCGCCACGTGGCCCCAAGACCAAATTTTATTATGGCAAAATTATTTGAGAGTCTGCAAGATTCAATCGCGGGTCTCCGCGCTGCCAACTAATGAGCCCCATAAATGGGTAATTATATGGGCTCATTTTTCCTCCTAACTCAGCTTAATCCACCATTCTCATTAGTTTATTGCATGTTTTTAATTATATTTATGCTAATAGAGTGAGTTGGGCTAGTCATTATGCCATGAAGTCTAATGTGTGCTTTATGCAGATTTTTGGTCAATTTTGAGACAAAGTCAAAGGTTTAATGAAGGGAGAGGATTTTTAGGATGGTTTCCCCCTAATTAATGACTCCCTACTTTGAATCCTCCTCTAGAAATCTCGGAGCAAAAGCAGCCACATCAATGCATCAAAGGGGCAGTCGAGCAAGTGAAGAATAATTGTTGTCTATCTCAAGTCTTGGGAGCCAAGCCTCCTTGATTTTAGGAGAGTTGTTGAGGCCTCCAGTTGTATAAATATAGAGGCTTCGGGCCTCATTAGGTTGTTGGATGTTAGTCAAATTTTTGCACTTTTGTTGCAGCTCTTGCTCAACTCATTTCAAGCTTACTTTTGTGAACAGTTTTATGTAATGTGACTATTATTTTGAAAATGGAGATGAAACATTTTTTGAGCCAGCACTGAGTTCTTTCAAAGGGATGAAGCTCTTGGGTTAGGGCCCAACCCAAGCTACCCAGCACCTCTTATTTTGTATTTATATGTTTTTGTTTCAGTTCATGAATTAGTTGTTGTTAGATAGATTTCTTCCTTGGTAAGAATAGGTTGCTTTTGGTGATTTACATAGTTGTTTCCATTTTAGTTTGCTGAAGTAGGTTAAATAGTGATAGGAGAAGACACAAAAGGGCCATCACCAGAGCCTTGACCTCCTTTCCTCCCTTTGGGACCACGAGCTGAGGTCAAGACACTCTTGCTGCCACAAAAACACAGTTTTGCTTCCTCCATGCAATTTCTAGCATTGTAGTTTGATTTAGAGGTTAATGCTTTGCTTTAGATCCATTTTTCCATGTTCATTTCTATTTATACCATAAATCTTTGTCCATGCTTTCCTTTCCATATAGCATTGTTCGGCATTTTATTTTCCTAGATCAGAATTTAGGCTAACATGAGATATAGTTTTGTTTTTTGGTGCAGCTAGTTCTTTTCTTGCTCAGTTTCATTGTTTTGATTTGCAGTTCTCTTACAGTACATCTCTGATCATAATAAATCAATAAAGCATCCATCACCATCTCTTTTGGTAGATGTTTCACAAGTCATTCACAGCCCTTCACAAATCTGCCCTAATTTTCTGCATTTTTCTCATAAACGTTCCTCTCGTCTCTTGAACAAATCCAACCATCATTTTCTTTCCTAATCCTTTTTTACGAACTTCAAACACCTTAACATATCCCTCTAGTATTTAGCCACCCTTTTCCACCATTTTTCCACCTTTAAAACCTTTAAAAAAACCCTCAGCATCCTCCTATAGATCCCCTGCAGCCTCCTATAGAATTTCCTGTAAGTGACTGTTTGAAGTCTAATTGCAGGAAAAGACTCCAAGAGGTTACTAGAGGCTTCCTAGGGCTCCTCCACACCTTCCTACACTTCTAAAAATCCCAAAGTATCCCTCCATCTCCACCTAATCGCTGCCACATCCACAAACAAATAAATCCCATGCATAACAATTTCACATAATATACATAAAAATCCAAAAAGATGTTTTTTTCTCATTTCCCTCTAGAAATAGCTTGAATAGATGTAGTTTACTCCCCCAGTAGGTAATGGAATTCATTTCATATGTTTTCATCTCTCTTTCTGCAAAAGTAGGGTTAGTCGGTAAATTAGGGTTTGCTAGGTTTTGCTTCACATTCTAGTCTTCTTTCTCTTTCTGCAAGTAGAATAGCCTCTGTAGAGTTAGCTTTCTTTCACCACATTTAAAGCTTCTTCTAGAATTCATAGAAGTTGGCTTGAGCTCCTAGTGATCTTGTGCCAGCTGACCAAGTGACAGCCTGTTGTAAGAACTAGTACTTGTGCATACAACATCATCGCTTCCAAGTTTGTTACAAACTACCGGGTTGATAAAAGTAAAGTAGGAAGCCCTAGGAGTTGCATCATTATTGTTGCAATACTGGTGCTCACTACTTTTAGACTATTTTTTGATTACTTCTTTTCTTCTATTTTCTACTGCAACATTTTGCTAAGAAGTTCATTTCAGCAAAAGTAGATTAGTCCTTTCAATTCTAAAATTTTCATTTCAGCAAAAGTAGATTAGTCCTTTCAATTCTACAATTTCCATTTCAGCAAGAGTAGAGTAGTCCTTTCAATTCTACAATTTCCATTTCAACAAAATTAGATTAGTCATTTCCTTGCTTTCATTCCAGTTCTGCAATTTCCTTTCAGCAATCTCATTTCAGTAGTTGCAATTTGTTTGTTCAATCAATTTCAGTTTTGCAGGTACAAGCAGAAAAACAAAAATCACCCAAAAAAGAGATTCTCTTTCATGCCTCGTAGGAACAGAGATAATTCAGGGAAATTCCTACCCAACACCCCCACCACATCACAAAGTCACCCTTCTCTCTTTTTCGGTGGCAGTGATCCAAAAGAACCTTTAGGTGAACAACCAAAGATATTTGAAGAACCTATAGGAGAAGAAAAGGAAGAAACCATCCCTCCCGAGACAATGGCTGAAAACAGAAATGCTAGGGGGAATGGAGAAAGAGTAGAGGGTACCTTTCCCATCTGAGAAACCAATGGAGACACTAAAATGAAGAACATAAGCCCTTCAACCTTACCTCACTTCCATGGATTGACTATGAAAGATCCTGACACCTTTTTGTTTGAGTTTGTTGTTATTTGTCGAACCTATGACTATGCAGAAGATGAGCAGAAGTTGAAACTATTTCCTTCTATCCTCAAGGATGTAGCATTGTGCTGGTTCATGTGGTTACCTAGCAATAGCATCACAACTTGGGCTCAGATGCAGCAGGACTTTAATAACAAATATCGGGACTATTGTAGGTCAAAAGATACCAAGGAATAAATCTTCTGAATGACCATTGGAAGTGATGAATCCTTGGAAGATTATGAAGAGAGGTTTCAACTCAGTTATAAAAGGGCCAAGTGCACACTTGACCCCGAATCTTTGAAGTTGGTCCTGCTCAGGGGAATTCCAGAATACCTTCTAGACACCCTCCATTTACTGACTGGGGGAGACATCTACCAACCACCTTATGAAAACATAAAGACTGTTTTTAGAAACCATTCTAGGGCAGCTAGAGAGAGAGGTAGGGGGAGTCAACCCATAGTCAGTACCTTCTCATCTAGTTCATCCCTCAAAGGTGAAATTGCAAACATGTTGGAAGACTTCAAGAGTGAGATGTTGTAGACTCTTGCCATGAAAATGGATATCTTGCATATCAAAAGGAAACAAGAGGAAGTAAAGAGGGCTTTGGCCATTTGTTGTCATAGGTGCACGAGAAGGAATCCAAGGAACGAATGTCCATTGAACTCTATATAGGTTTGTTCAGTCTATGAAGAAGATCGTTCTATAGATAAGTGCCCTTCCTTGTCTGGACTTAAAGTTGTATACCACGGAGTCGAAGGAGCCACTAAACCACTCTATTTTATGAACCAAAGGAGACCGCAAGGACCTAGACCATACCAGTAGGGAATGCATGGGACATCTCAAGCATACTACAACCCCAATCAAGTCACTTCCATACCTTCTTGGGGTCCCCCTGCTCACCCTTCCTGGTCCATGCCTCGTCCTTGTTCATATCCATCTCAATATCATGCTCAACCAACTGCTCATTCATTTCACCCCTATCCTCAGCCACAACCTCAGTGAAATGCATCTCATAAGGGGTGGAGGCCCCAGTACAACTCTCCTCTCGCTCTTTTGCCTCCAATACCTGCTCAACCTCAACCATTGCCTCCTGCTCCACCAAGGCAACCCCAAATGCCTACTCAACCAAACCTGAACCCGAACAATAGACAAGCTCAACGAGTATATAGTGGGGAACCATCATGCGCAACCTATGTTGTGGAGATTCAGGAGATTAACCTACGATCTGGGAAAGTTCTCCGAGATAGCCAGCCTCCCCTTGAGGATGAGGAAGATAAAGAGAAAAGTGAACCGAAAGCAATTCCACCCTTTCCTGAGAGATTATCCAGGACAACACAACCTACCCCAGAAGAAACTGAACTTCTAGGAGAAATAAACAATTATGTGTAAATATACCACTTCTCCAAGCCATAAGAATGTGCCTATATACAAGAAGATGATCAAAGAGAAGTTCTTCAGGCATCCTGGCAGGTGCAATAGAGATGCCCCAACCATCAATGTCATAAGACAATTGCCCGAACTAATGTTGGGGCAGGTGATTTGTTTGAAGTATCTAGACCTTGAAAGCCTAGTAGTCGATGTCCACATCAATGGCACCATGATCTCCCATACCCTGATTGATCTAGGGGCTGCCATTAATGTGATGACAAAGGACACCATGCTCAAGCTCAACCTCCAGGGCTCCCTGACAAAGACCACAATAGTACTGCAGTTAGCAGACTGCTCCATCATGACCCCTGAAGGGATTGTGGAAGATGTGATGGTATCCATTGATTCTTGGGAGTACCCTGCTGATTTCCTAGTTCTCTAGCCGAAGGCAAAGCTCACTAGGTATCCTCTCATCCTGGGAAGACCCTGGTTGGCTACTGTAGATGCCTACATAAGTTTTCGAGCTGGGAAAATGACAATCAAGAATGGGCATATGTCCAAGCAGCTAATCCTATACCCTCCTGCCCAACCCTTGCTAAAACATGATCTACCTCTCTGGTTGGAGGAGGAGGATGAGGATGAAGTCTATTTTGCACCACTGTGTGCAGTGGAAACCACCATGGAGGGGAACCACAAAATGAGGATGATATCGTTGAAAATTTAATTCAGAATCCACCCCCTAGTATTTTTCCATTAGAAGAGTTAGTGAAAGAAAACCAATACAATCCCTTAGTTGATTTCTGTGTGGCTGACCCAACCTCTCTCCATGTTAGGAATATAGAGATTGACCCTGAAAGGACCTTGAAAATCAACTCATCCCTATACACCTCCCAGGAGAAGGAACTATCTAGCTTATTGAGAAAACATTTAGATGCCTTCGCCTGGAGATATAGGGAGATGAAGGGAGTGCACCCTTCAGTTTGTACTCATCACATTTACATTAAGGAAGATTGCAAACCAATCAGGCAGCCTCAAAGGAGGATGAGTCTAGCCCTTAAAAACATTGTCAAGGAAGAATTGCAAAACTTAGTGGATGTAGGATTCATCTACCCCATCTCCGACAGTGAATGGGTCTCTCCTTTGGTGCTAGTGCCAAATAAAAATGGCAAGTGGAGAATCTGTGTCGATTATCAGGAACTGAACAAGGCCACCAAAAAGGACCATTTTCCTTTGCCTTTCATAGATCGAGTGTTAGATGCTCTAGTGGGGAAAAAATCTTTTTCCTTCCTAAATGGGTTCAGGCGGGTACAATCAAATCCAAATCAGCCCAGAAGACCAAGATAATACCACTTTCACTTGTCCTTGGGGTACCTTTGCATATCAGGTCCTTCCTTTTGGTTTGTGCAATGCTCCCACCACTTTCCAGAGAGCAGTATTGAGTATATTTTCCGAACTGGTTCATGATGCAGTGGAAATATATATGGATGATTTTACTCCTTATGGTTCTAACTTCCAAGAATCTTTATCTAACCTAGGAAAATTTTTGGACAAGTGTATTGAAATTAACCTGTCCCTCAGTCTGGAAAAATGTGAATTCTTAATGACTGAAGGGACCGTGCTAGGTCATGCAATATCTCAACAAGGATTGCAGGTGGACCCCAACAAAATTTCCATCATCCAAAGGGTCCCATCTCCTCAAAAGGTGAGATATGTCCAAAGTTTCCTAGGTTTAGTGGGATATTACAGAAGATTCATTAAAGACTTCAATAAGTTAGCCTCTTCATTGTTTGGTCTTTTGGGAAAATATGTCGAGTTCATATGGACTAACAATTGTCAACAAGCCCTAGATACCTTGAAAAGTAAATTGGTGACTGCCCCAATTTTAAGAGGCACAAATTGGGCCCTACCTTTCCACATTCATACAGATGCCTTGAACAAAGCAATAGGAGTAGCCTTAGGGAAATTTGATGAAAATTTACCTTATGCCATATACTTTATATGTAAAAAAAATTCAAAGGAAGAGTTAAACTACATGGTAACTGAGAAAGAACTCCTAGCTGTAGTACATTCCTTAAATAAATTCCAACATTACATCACAGTCTATCAAACATTTGTACACATTGATCATGCTGCAATTAGGTATCTAATGAACAAACTAGATGTAAATGCTCGCATTATTAGGTGGTTGCTTTTATTGCACCAGTTTGATTTGACCATTGTTGATAAGCTTGGTAAGGAAAATGTTGTTGTTGACTTTTTGTCTAGAGTAAATCTACCTACAGGTGTGGAAGGAATGGTGGATGATCAAATGCCAGATGAACATCTATTTGTTGTCTCATTACTCTCTCCATGGTTTGCTGATACAACAAATCACTTGGTTTCCACACAGTTCCCACCAAACCTGTCCTCCAAAGAGAAGAGAAAGATTGTGAGGAAAAGTGCCCCTTTCACCTAGATTGGGGGCGATCTCTTCAAACTTGGCCCAGATCAGATTTTGAGAAAATGCGTCAGTGTTATAGAAATATTTGGGCACTGCAACCCCAATCATATATGCCCATAAATCAAGGGCTTATAAGTCCCTAAAAGTGTTGTTTCATACCCTAAAGGAACAAGGTCAGCTGATTACATCAACTCCCAGAAGATCTCCATGGAAAACTGCTCAGAACTGGTTAAAACTGGACCATACATACTATCTAGTGCTAAGGGTACGATGCATCTCACCTGCTCAGTGCAAAAAGTGTGATGCATACTGGAAAGTCGTTCTGTAGGGTGCGATGAGCAGGAGTAGAAAAATGGCAGAGATAGTTTGCAAGGTGGATGATCATGGAATCTTCCAGAAACTTCTCCTGTGACAATTGCCTCTCTGAATTCACCCAGGGATGAGTAAGAGATCATGAATCTCCAAGTGGAACCAAGAACTATCAGAGAGAGGACACTAATCAAAATCCCAGACGCTGACTCACCCCCTACAAACATCTATATATGGATCCCTCATCCCAAAGATCTAGAGGCTGCAATCTTGCACTTTGTAAGGAAGTGTTGTTGGTTTCTTGGTGGAATATCATAGTGTTGGGTGATCTAATCTTTTCATGAGGTGAAGAAGGGCTTTCATCTTGGGAGGATGACGTTGGGTCAGATCAATGGGTTGTAATCCTCTCCTACTCTTTCCATCAATAAAACTATTCAAGTTTTCCTCCACATTCTTGTATGTTTGATGATATATGCATTTGTGTGGTCAATATATATCTGGTCCTATATTGTTTATGATTGTAGATCTCTTTTCTTTGATAGTGTTATGTTTCTTTGACTTTACAGGTGTTCTTTGAAGTTGGGTAAGCAAGGAAGGAGTGACAAAGATATATCATAAGGGAGAGGAAACAAGCAAAGACCAAGCGCAAGACTGAGGTTGGTATTCTTTGCTCCCCTCTCATCTACTTCTCATAAAGGAAAATGAAAGTAGTTTTAGTTTGTTTGTTTATAAGATAGCTACCCATCTTAGTGGGACTAGCAACTCCGAGTAGACACTAGATTTCCTGATAACAAAATGGTGACTCTGGAGCCTGAAGTCAAGCTAGCTAGCCTTCGAACTACATTTGCTATGCAAGCGAAAAGTAGATCAATGATGCTTCAATCTATCTCCAGGTTTTGTTTATAAATTGAACAATCGATTTGTAAACATCATAATGTCCCTAGTGGTGGCTCAAGTAACCTCATTAGATCAACCCCTATGAATTATATTTACTGACTATCATTTGCTCGACCTAAATCCCTGAACTGAGCTGCAAAATGTGACCAAAAACCAAGTAAAGTCTCGGCTTTGTACCATTGCACCCTTTCTTCTAGGAAATCTGGATGCATCGCACCTCCCGTGTGCAGTAGGTGAGATGAATCCCTATTTCCTTGTGTAACAGGTGCGATGATCAGAAAAGGCTAATTTTGCCTCCAGATTTTGGTTTTTCTTCACTCTCTTCAGCTTTATTCAGGAGTTTTGATGTCTGTGATCAGTATACCACTGTAGAAACTCCCTTCCTTTTCATAATTTGGCTTCTATTGTACAAATAATTGTGAATGTTTTTATGTATTGTGTGCCATTTACAGTTCTCTTTTACAAAGAAGTAGCTTAATTGAACTGCCGTTTTTTTTTATTTGAAAGTGTCGCAAGTGTCGTTTTCAGTCAAAGAAAAGAATTCTATTGTTCTTGATGGTCGATTACACTGTTACACTTGTATTTGATTTGAATTAGTAGTTTTTCAAGTGTCGAAAGCAGTTTTCAATTCAAAATCGCAAAGTGTCGTTGTTACCTTCCTTTCGTTTTTTGAAGAGAAAATCATTAGTACTCTCACTTTGAAAAGATAATTCAGATTTGTACTTAGCATTCTTTTTGTCATTCACACATTAAGAAGGCTGAAAATAAATACATGCCTGTGCATTTGCATTTAGACTGCTTGATTATTTTGATTTAGGATAGTGCATCTAGTGTGTGCTCTCTGCTCTATGTTGAAAGAATCTCATTTCTCTTTCCTTAGTAGCTAGGATTTTCATTGCAAAAAGAAGATTAAACGATTGTTTATCATCTTAGATTGAATTTAGGAATTGTATATCTACATCACGCGGTGAACCTGAAAGGAAAACTTCTTAAGAAATATCAACTATAAAATAAATTCAATGAAAATAAAAATGCTTTGGAACCTAACGCACAACATTTAGAAGTCTAGGCTAGAGACGTATTCCGGCGTCGTAAAGCTTGGTAACTATCGCTTTCATTTTAGGTTGGGTGATTCCTCCTCTTTGAGATGACAAGTGCCAGTATGGACTTGTGCTCCCACATACCATTGAGAATATATTGGGATACCACAATAGGCTATATCCTTTATCCTTAGGAAACCGTGTCTAACACCCTATCGATCGCAATGCACTGAACACATCATTCGGGAAGATTGACTATTGTACCGTAAAAACTATTCTGCAGTTTTGCGATTGGTTTGGTAATCCCTCTGTCTAGATTTCCAGAGTAGTCTCTTTTGTTCCTTTTTAGACTCCTTAAAGGAAAAGGTCCATCTGAGCACTTGTCACTTTAGGATCATTAAAAATCGAAGGTGACTAGAGTCATCTTTAGCTTTTTCTCGACTTAAAAATTGAAAAAGCAAGTTGTGTTAAAGCATCTAAAATTCATTTAATTAGGAATAACTTTTTCCCCTTTATTTTGAGTTGATCGAGTAATCCGCAATCATGGAATAAATTTAATTGAAACCCCGTCATTCGAGGAGATTATCGAGTCCACCGTCTTTGACTCTGGAAACGAAACCACTGTGGGCGAAGCGAACTCGTTTAATCGGGTCAAAGTCCCCTGGTTTGATTGGAACTTCTGTTCCAACATCCTCATGGACTCTGGTTACTCCAACCATTTTTGGTATCCCTGCCTCTATAGAAGAAGTTCCACAGCCACAAGAGGACATTAGAACTGATCCTAGTGTAAGGGTAAACACTTCTATTCCTCAACCGGCTCCATCTACAACTGATTCGGAAGGTGTTATTGCCCCAACATCTGTCGCTGCAGAATTTATACCTTCTTCGACACCAAAAATATATTACGGACCTGATGGTCTACCTCTTCCACCTAGGTTGATTTCTATAGAAGAGATTGTGGAGGATCCTCCATCTAGTACTCCATCACATTTTTGGATCTAGTATCACCCAGAAGTTGGTCTCTCTTCACCGCAAGTTCCTGTAGAATCGCAAGTTCCTATAGAATCGCTAGGAAGTCTTTTGAATAGACTAGTTATGTTTGAACAACCGTCGAGATCCAAGACTGTGTCATCTGACGCAGCAGCGGTGGAACCTCCTGCTGCTACTCCAACAATGTTCACTGGTGTACCATCTGTCCCAACTAGCTCTCAACTGCTAGATGGGGATTGTTTCGACAGTATGGTCTATTCCCGTTTGTTCGTCCGGAATGATATCTGTAATCTCTTACGTTGAGTCTCAACAAATTGCTCCTTAGCAACAGTATCAATTTGGGCAACCCGATCCCCAAAGGTAAATCCTTCCTTTGAGCACTAGAATGCCATCGTATGGGGGGCAGTATGCTCTTTCATTGTTCCCTCCGGAAGAACATAGTTCGCAACAAAATTTAGGTTATGCTAGGATTACATCCAACGGTTGGGTGCCAATACTGCCTCAACAACCAAGAGTTGTATACTCAATGCAACAAAATTCACCTGTGTCAAACATCCCCACTACACCGGCTATTGTGATGGTGTCCCAAGGAGAATTGTAAATGGCAACTCCGCTGGGGAACGAATAGCTTGTTTGCTTGTCTATATTTGTTTGCTTTCTAAAACTTACAAATGGAGCCTGAAGTCAAGCCAGCTAGCCTTCGAACTGCATTTGCTATGCAAGTGCAAATTAGATCAATGATGCTTCAGTCTATCTCCCGGTTTTGTTTATAAATTTAACAATCGATTTGCAAACATCCTAATTTCCCTGGTGGTGGCTCAAGTAACCTCATTAGATCAGCCCCTTTGATTTATATTTACTGACTATCATTTTCTCGGCCTAAATCCCTAAACTGAGCTGCAAACTATGACCAAAACCAAGTAAAATCTTGGCTATGTACCGTCGAACCCTTTCTTCTAGGAAATCTGGATGCATCGCACCTCCCGTGTGCAGTAGGTAAGATGCATCCCTGTTTCCCTATGTAACAGGTGCAATGATCAGAAAAGGATAATTTTGCGTCCAGATTTTGGTTTTTCTTCACTCTCTTTAGCTTTATTCAAGATTTTTGTTGTCTGTGATTAGTATACCACTGTAGAAACTCCCTTCCTTTGCATGATTTGGCCTCTATTGTACAAAGAATTGTGAATGTTTTTATGTATTGTGCGCCATTTACAGTTCTCCTTTACAAAGAAGTAGCTTAATTGAACTATCGATTTTGATTTGAAAGTGTCGCAAGTGTCGTTTTCAGTCAAAGAAAATAATTCTATTATTCTTGATGGTCGATTACACTGTTACTCTTGTATTTGATTTGAATTAGTAGTTTTTCAAGTGTCGAAAGCAATTTTCAATTCAAAATCGCAAAGTGTCATCATACCTTTCTTTCGTTTTTTGAAGAGAAAAATGTTAGTACAGTCACTTTGAAAAGATAATTCAGATTTGTACTTAGCATTCTTTTTGTCATTCACACGTTAAGAAGGTTGAAAACAAATACATGCATGTGCATTTGCATTTAGACTGCTTGTTGATTTTGATTTAGGATAGTGCATCTAGTGTGTGCTCTCTGCTCTATGTTGAAAGAATCTTATTTCTCTTTCCTTAGTAGCTAGGATTTTCATTGCAAAAAGAATATTAAATGATTGTTTATCATCTTAGGATGCATTTTAGGAATTTTATATCTACATCACGCGGTGAACCTGAAAGGAAAACTTCTTAAGAAAGATCAACTCTAAAATAAATTCAATGAACATAAAAACGCTTTGGAACCTAACGCACAACATTTAGAAGTCTAGGCTAGAGACGTATTCCGGCGTCGTAAAGCCTGGTAACTATCGCTTTCATTGTAGGTTGGATGATTCCTCCTCTTTGAGATGACAAGTGCCAGTACGGACTTGTGCTCCCACATACCGTCGAGTATCTATTTGGAGACCACAATAGGCTATATCCTTTATCCTTAGGAAGCCATGTCTACCGCCCTATCGATCATAATGCACTGAACACAACATTCAGGAAGATTGGCTGCCGTACCATAAAAAGTATTCTATAGTTTTGCGATTGGTTTGGTAATCCCTCTATCTAGATTTCCAAAGTAGTCTCTTTCATTCCTTTTCAGACTCATTAAAGGAAAAGGTCCATCTAAGCACTTGTCACTTCAAGCTCATTAAAAATCGAAGGCGACTAGAGTCATCTTTATCTTTTTCTCTACTATTAAAAATTTAAAAAGCAATTTGTGTCAAAGCGTCTAAAATTCATTTTAATCGGAATAACATCATTGTTCCCTCATTGGTCTTAGGTTGAGAAAAATGGAGTCCACCAACCAAGGATTTCCCCTTAGGGGAAATCCTAGTCCTTTCTCCTCTTAGGGAGATGTTGGTGCACCTCATATGGCCACATTGTCCCTCTGAGGACTGACAATTGGTTTGCCAATATTGCTCTTCTCGACCTCTGTCGTTCAAACCATCGTGATTCCTGAGCAATCAAGTTAGCAACTAGATGAGACTAGAGTTACCCCCCAACCTTTTGCTTCTCTTGTTTCTCCTTCCCCTCCTTCCTCTTCGCTTGGTGAAGCTGGTAAAGCTAAAAACCAAGTAACTAAGAAGAAGAAGAAAGGGAAGGAAAAAGAAAAGAAGAAGAAGGAGCCAAAGACAAAAAGGGGAAACCATGCATCATCTAGCGAAAATCCACACACTGCACCGTCCAGAACTAAATCTCCATGTGTCATTTGCAAAGGAGACCACTATCATCGAGATTGTCCTTATATCCCTAGAATATTAAGGGACTGGTCTCCTCGTTTGCAAAATCTGGTGTTGTCAACCTCTGACGATCATGTTGAAAGTACACCATCAACTAGTGAAAACAAAGTCTTTAGATAGAAGGGAAAATGTAAATTCCCTTGTCGACTATGCGAAGGAAATCATGTCGTCCACCATTGTCCCTTCCTAGATGAAGCTAAAAGAGTCTTGGATAACCGTCCTGCTTCACCACTACGGCTTCCTCTTGGGTACAAGAAACTCTTGCTGAGTCCATCACTAGTTGAAAATCAGACTAACATGCCCTTGTGGTCGGTCGAAGCATCTATCGTTGAAGATAAACCCTCTGAGTCCAAACCAAACGAAAGTCAAAAGGTTGAGGCGGCAGTCGACCCGGTCTTATCTCTGGAAGGTCCGTCTTCAGATGATACAGTCACCGAAGAGAATGAGAACGACATCATTCAAATTCTTTTCATAAACACAGACTCTGATGAACATGGGGGAAATCTACGCGTTCCTTTACCACGGGAAGGAAGTTCGTCAGAGTCATATCCGGCCATCTATTCGGTCCCACCTCCAAGCAAGCTAGTCATTTCCTTTGATTGGAATCTACTAGGCAGACCCCGTCTACCATCTAATGTACCATTCTGAATCATTGTACAAGCTTACAGAATGGTCATGGTTGGTACTATCATAGATAAAGGGGCTTGTATGAGTATCCTTTCCTTGACTGCTTGAAAATCGCTTGGTTCGCCATCGCTTATGCCTGAGATGAGAAATCTGACAAGCTTTGACAAAGGAACCAGTCGACCGTTAGGGATCCTTCCAAACGTGCCTATAAATTTGAGAAGGAAAACCGAGTATATGAATGTAATGGTAGTCTAAGGACCTTTAGATTACAATCTACTCCTTGGGCATGACTATATTTATTGCATGGGAGCCATTTCCTCCTCACTCTTTCGAGTAATGTGTTTTTCGCATGAAGGCAGAGTGGTCCAGCTCGAAGACCAGCTTTTGTTCCCCAGCTCACACATAGCTAACAGTCAAATGCCATCCCTAAATGGTATTTTCATGCAAGGAATGTCTCATCAATCTCTAGTCCATCCACCTAAAGAACGCAAGTAATTCGAGGATCGTGACTGAAACCCAGGGGGCATGCACCCTGGTCTGCTTCGACAGGAAAACTTTGGGTATAGGGTAGGTTTCCGCGAAGGATATATGACTAGTCTGACACACCCATCCATTTAGGAATATGGGATTGGACTGGAATAAGATACCTCCATTAGAAGGTAGGCCTTTCCAAATAGAACAAATGTTTTGTTTGAAAATTGAAGGGTAACCTGGAAAAGGTAGGCCTTTCCTGACAGAACAAATGTTTTGTCTGCAAATTGAAGGGTAACCTCAAAACTCTACTTCACTATACCTGGGGGCATGCAAACCTTTTTGCATACAAGTGAAGAGCGACCATTTATTTTCTTAGTTTGTAGATCCTCAAACCTTTTAAACTCGTAGGATTGGTCATTCCTAGCTTGCATAATGAAAGGATACGGAGCATAGTTTCAAATGGTGCAAGCTCCTTAAAAATTGAAACTATCGATGAGATATCCTTATTATACGACTAGCACGAGCAGTTTTTATGTGAAGTTCAAGCTCGTTAAAAATTAAACCTAAGCAATGAGCAAATGTTCCCCCCAGAGTTTAAGCTCATTAAAAAATGAACCTATCTTCGGTAAATAACCATTGCGAATACATTATCATCAACTTTTGAGCCTTGGTCGTGTTCTCGTCATCACCTTCACTCTTTTTTAGCCGATCATACGCCTTCATTTGATTGTTTACCCTTTTGAGGAACAACTACGATGAGTGATTCTATTAGCCATCCTTGTGACACTTCCGTGATTGGAAAATTCCAAACCTTACCTGGAATCAGCTGCTACCCGGAAACATCACTCGTTCCTCAAAAAACGAGTCTCCTTTAAGCTCTTTTCATCTGACTCATAAAATATGAAAAGATTGTCGAGTAATTGGCCTCTCCAGCTTGTTAAAACTATCGGAAATGCTATCCCTCCCCTAGATTTTAATCTTTTTGGACCTGAGGGATTATTACACAAAAATATCAAGCGCTTTTCTTGTTCGGCTCGTTAAAACTATCGAAAATTCATCCCTTTTGTATTGTTTTATACTTTTTCAAACTTAAGGGATCATATGGCGAAAAAGGATTGCTGGATTTTACTTTACGTCCTTTTTTAGACTGTCTAAAATTGAAAAAGGACCGAGTTATCTTTGTCGTTAAACTCGTTAAAACCAATAGTGACAAACTTGTCCATGCAGATAAGAACGAGTTTCACTGTTGCTAGGCTCGTTAAAACATAGCGACGGGTTTGCCCGAAGGGAAAATTATAGAACAAGAATATGTTATCCTCCTCAAGCTTGATAAAAATAAAGAGGTACTAGTCAACAATGACTGGGGAAAAATTGGGAAGAAAACTTGAAGAAACTTTATTGGTAGCAAAGTTGCTCTTGAACATGACACTTTCACTCCATCACCATGATTGAGTCAGGTTGGGTTTTTCCGTTCACCGGTCATATTACCATTGGTCCATCCTACCATCCATCTTTAGGGTTAATGCTACCAATCCATTTTAGTGTCACCAATATGTTCAAGAGAAGTCACTCAGAGAATTCACCAACCCATTTTGTGTCTCATCCGTTGCAATACATTCACGCTCCATTCTTTCATGACCGCCACCCTGAACCCTGTATCATCAGATCGTTTTCATCTCCACAAAGTCATTTTCTCCGTTCCGTGTCGTAGATGTAGGATTCATTAAGGCCCTCCTATGACGGATCACTTCTTTTCGACATCAGCTCATTATCCAAGAATTTGACCTAGGAACAACCCTTTCAGTACTTTGAAGCTTGCATGCCTCAATGGCAAGTTTCTCACTTCCGGCGACAGGTTTACATCAATGGCCTTCGACCAAAAGATTTTGCATGGTGTTCGATGCCAAGTCCCATTTTCACACCATGTTAATTGTGCTGTCGTACCTTGAGGGTCATCATCATTATCGGTGATTCCTCTTGTGCCTGCTAAATACTTACATTATTGGTTGGTAATCAGGCGATGTCTTTCCATGTTCGACTTCAGAACATCTTTCACATGGATCGACATGTACTTCGGGCGAATATTGAACGAGTTTGAAGACCTCAGATCTAGTTTCATCCATTCGAGTTGCGATATATTCAGGAAAATAAAGACATCAAATGTACATCATTGTTGCACAGATGATCATCCAAATCAAAGGATGACGGCACTATCAGAATCAGCGGTCTGCCACACAGACGGTTGTCTATCCTATGTACATGAAATGAATTTATAAAGCTAAGCATGGGAATGCCCGCCTCAGCTAGATCATGAAAATATTATGAAGATGATGTATTGTATTGTATTTTATTACAGGTTTCCTTCCAGTTCAAAAAACCTCAGATCCTCATGATAAAGCATTTCACCCGACATTAAAAGATTTTTGACCTCATGCTTTAGGGGGCAACTATTATAGACATATTTGGTCACTACAATCCCAATCATATATGTCCATAAACCAAGGGCTTCTAAGTCCCTAAAAGTGTTGTTTCATACCCTAAAGGAACAAGGCCAGTTGATTACATCATCTCCCAGAAGTTCTCCACAGAAAACTGCTCAGAACTGGTCAAAACTGGAACATACAGACTACTTAGTGCAAAGGGTGCGATGAATCTCACATGCTCAGTGCAAAAAGTGTGATGCATACTGAAAAGCCCTTCTGTAGGGTGCGATGAGCGAGAGTAGACAAATGGCAGAGACAGTTTGCAAGGTGGATGATCATGGAATCTTCCAGAAACTTCTCCTGTGACACTTGCCTCTCTGAATTCACCCAGGGATGAGTATGAGATCATGAATCTCCAAGTGGAACCAAGAACTATCAGAGAGAGGACACTAATAAAAATCCCAGAAGCTGACTCACCCCCTACAAACATCTATATATGGATCCC
This sequence comes from Pinus taeda, assembly GCA_000404065.3. Lineage (NCBI taxonomy): Eukaryota > Viridiplantae > Streptophyta > Pinopsida > Pinales > Pinaceae > Pinus > Pinus taeda. The sequence continues at coordinate 159 of APFE031575108.1, read as the reverse complement.
TCATCCCAGAGATCTAGAGGTTGCAATCTTGTATTTTGTAAGGAAGTGTTGTTGGTTTCTTGGTGGAATATCATAGTGTTGGATGATCTAAGCTTTTCATGAGGTGAAGAAGGGCTTTCATGCTGGGAGGATGACACTGGGTTAGATCAATGGGTTGTA
>APFE031575103.1:0-85528 GCA_000404065.3 Pinus taeda | reverse complement strand
AAATTAAGTGTTCCTTTCAAATATCGAAGGAATTTCTTTGTTGTTTTCCGATGGCTTTCACAAGGCTTAGCCATGAATTGACTAAGTATGCTGACAGAATATGCTATATCTAGCCTGCTAGTGGTGAGATAATTTAGACTTCCCACCAATTGACAGTACATAGTTCCATTCACCTCTTTGGTTCCATCATCACTGCATAATTTGACATTCTGTTCTAAAGGAGTAGATTTTGCCTTGCATTCAATCATATTGAATGTTTTAAGGATTTCCCTTGTATATTTGCCTTGTGTGATCAGTGTCTTACCAGGTTCCCTCCAAACTTCAAGACCTAAACAATAATGCAATTCAACGAGATCCTTCATCTCAAATACATGTGACAACTGATTTTTAATTTTTTCAATCAACTTGCATGCATTTCCTGTTATGATTAGATCATCAACATATACAGATATTAAAGCAACATTCTTGTCTTCATCTTCCTTGATGTATAAGTTAGGATCATTCTTTCTTCTCATAAAACCTTTCTCATAAAAGAAAGAATCAATTTTCACATACCATGATCTTGGTGCTTGTTTCAAGCCATATAAAGCTTTCTTTAACCTGCAAACCAAATGCTCCTGTCCCTGTTTTAGAAACCCTTCAAGCTGAACTAAATAAACTTCTTCTTTTAACTCACCATTCAAAAATGCAGATTTGACATCTAACTGATGCTTTTTCCAATTATATTTTGTAGCTAATGAAATCATAATTCTAATTGTGTTCAGCTTAGCTACAGGTGCAAAAGTATCTTCATAATCAATTCCCTCCTTTTGTGAATATCCTTTGGAAACCAATTTAGCTTTATATTTATCAATACTTCCATCAGCATTAAATTTAGATTTATAAATCCATTTGCATCCTATGGGAACTTTGTATTTAGGAAATTCTATTAATTCCCATGTGTCATTCTTCATTATAGAGTTATATTCTTCATTCATTGACTTTCTCCATTCTTCATATTCTTTGGCTTCTTCATAGCTTGAAGGTTCTACAACATTCATAACCTGAGACATTAATGCATAATCTTTATACTTTACAGGTACCTGACTTTGACGTGATGAACTTCTTGGAGTTTTACTGCTTTCATCTTTCTTTTTGCTTTGCGGAGTCCCCTCTCCTCTTCTTGGAGTATCATGACTGCTTGATGCTCCTTGCTCTTCAATTTGTATCTGTTCCTGTTCTTGTTCCTGTTCTTGTTCAACTCTTGTATCTAATTTGACGTAATCATCAATATCATGCCATACACTAGTATTATTCATTTTATCACCTTCATTAGCAATCTCATGAAACACCAAATCCCTACTTGCAAGCAGTTTATGAGTATTGGGATCAAACAACTTGTATGCTTTCTGTTTATCACAATAACCAATAAATATGCACTTAATTGACTTTGCATCAAGTTTTCTTCTTTCATCTTTAGGAATGTGAGCAAATGCCTTGCAACAAAAAACTCTTAAATGACTCACTTTTGGTTTGTACCCATAAAATGCTTCAAAAGGTGTTTTAAGCTCTAAACTTTTGGTTGGACTCCTATTTTTCAAATAAACAGCAGTATTAATGGCTTCAGCCCAAAAAACATTAGAGATATTTTTACCTTGAAGCATACTACGTGCACATTCAACTAGTGTTCTGTTTTTCCTCTCAGCAACTCCATTTTGCTGAGGTGTATGTGGCACTGTAAATTGTTGCTGAATCCCATTTCTTTTACAATATTGATTAAATTCTCTTGATTTGAATTCTCCCCCTTGATCAGATCTCAAAATTTTGATGTAATTACCAGTTTGTTTTTCTACCATATTCTTAAATTCTTTAAAGTACTCAAACACATCACTCTTTTTTCTTATGAAATAAACCCATGTATATCTAGATCTATCATCCACAAAAATAAGAAAATACCATGCTCCACCAATAGATCTAGTTTGCATAGGTCCACATACATCAGTATGAATTAGTTCAAGTATTTCCCTTTGCCTTTTTTCTTTATGTATAGGAAATTCCTCCCTATGTTGCTTGCCAAGTACACATGCTTCACATTCAACATGATCATTCTTTAAGACAGGAGGCCCTTCAACCATAGTGTTCTTTTGAAGTAGCATTAAATCTTTGTGATTTAGATGTCCATACCTTTGATGCCATAAATCTACTGTTGACATTGTTGTAGATGCCAAAGCTTGATGACTTTTCCTGGTCACATCCAGCTTATACAAGCCTCCAACTCTAGTTCCTGTGGAAATAACCTTGTACTGATCTTGAATGTCTTTCACTATACACTGTGATTTCACAAATTCCACCTTCAAATATTGGTCAGTAATAGTAGAAACAGAGATTAAATTCTTTTTGATACCAGGGACATACATCACATTATGAATCTGTTTCTCTTGTCCATTAGGTAAATTCACACCTATTACTCCATAACCTTGAACTTTAAGTGATCTGTTATCTCCTAGGTAAACATATGTTCCATCAATATTTTCATGATATTCATCAAACCACACCCTATTACAAGACATATGGAGTGACGCACCAGAATCAATGAACCAAGCATTCTTATCATCATTTTCCACAGACAGTGCATCATCAGAAACAAATAATTTAAGATTTTTAAATCCATCATTGATATCCTTGTCCACAAAATTTCCATTATGCCTTCTGTTTCTTTGCCTAGACTCATTATATTTTCTTTTATAACAATCTTTAGAATGATGCCCAGGTTTGCCACAATAATAACACTCATCACTTCTCTTTGGAAATTTAGACTGTGTCATACCTTTTTGTTTTGCTTGAAACTTGCCTCCTTTGTTCTTGCCCCATGGCTTGCCTCTGTATGGATATTTGCCCTTGGCCACCAATGCCAAATCTGAACTGCTAGAGCCCAAATTAAAGTTCTTCATTCTCTCCTCCTCTTGTAGAAGAATTCCTGTCAATTCATCAAATAAAGGGGGTTTCTCTCTAGCTGCAAGACTTGAAACAAAAATTTGGTAATCTTGCACTAAGCCATTTAATATGATAGTGACTAAGTCAGTATTAGACACCTTTTCACCAATATCTCCTAACTTATCACTTAAATCTTTGACACGAGATATGAAATTGCTTATACTTTCATTTGCTTCCATTTTTAGAGATAAAATCTTAGTCTTCAAAAATAAGATTCGATTTGTATTTGTTGTTTCATACAAACCCTTCAACGTATCCCATGTTTCTTTTGATGTCTTGCAATCTATGATATGAGGAATAATGTTGTCCTTTACGGACATACGTAGCAATACCTTTGCTTTTGTCTCCCTTCTCTCCCAATCTGGAATAGAACCTGCAACAGTGGGTTTGGGCTCATCCCCACTTACAATGGACCACAAACTATTTCCTTCTAAAATAGTCATTAACTTAAATTTCCAATTCACATAATTTTCTCCATCAAGTTTTGTGGATTCATTCGTATAAGTATCAAGCAACAGATTTGCCATGATGTAAATAAAACTTCCTCCAATCACCAAAATGCAAAATAACTTCAATATTTCCTTAATAATAACAAACCTCCCTTGTTTTTAATAACACTTATGCAAAATAACTTCAATATTTTCTTAATAATAACCAACCTCCCTTTTTTTAATAATACTTTTCCTTTCTTTCTGTTACTAAATAAAAAGAACATATACTTATTCAATCATAAAACCGCTACCAAAACCAACAACCAAACCACATTTTATAGGTAGAATTATTCACATGGAAGGTTCTTAATAATCAATATTATCCACACGGTCCAGACACATCCACAACTTTTGCTCAAGAAAAAACAGGCAAATCGTAAATTTGAGCCCAATTTCTGTTCAAACAGACTTTAAAGAGGTGACTTTTAAAAAAAATGCGTGCCCTGCTGTCTTATTTTTGGCTATAACAACTTCATCTTCGAAATAAAAAAACTTCACTTTGATTTCCTTGGCAGCGCATGCACAATCAATCACAGTGACTTCAACTGCAGTGAAAATTCTTACCAGAACCTACACGACACATAGTCCTCTATCTTCCTGATCGACCTCTGTTTCAGCAGTCTTCTTCATGCAAATCACAGTAGTTATGTAGTTATCTTTAGGAAAGCGTGCCTCAGAGACTAATGGCGAAACCCTGCAGCAAAACCCATGACCATAGCAAATGCAAAACACAAAAAATTGATTATGTAAAACAAGGATATTTGCTCACAACTACAAAGGGTATTCGATTATTATTACTGCAGTAAAATATGCCCGTAAAAAACCCAAACACAGTCAACCCAAATCTTGCTGCCGCCAATATAAAAAAAAAACTCTCAGTGCTAGACTCGTACGCACGTTGGGCTCTCACAGCGCAAAGAGAGCAGAGGAGCACATCTCATAAAATCAACACAGAATTACTTAACTCAACACTTCTCAGGAACACAGAATCACTGAACTCAACACTTCTCAGCAGACTCTCAATTCTTTACTTGCATACAATGGGCTCACACACTCAACCCTCAACCTTCACTCACTGCTCACCAAAACTCACTATGCTCACACCCTCAGCTCTGATACCATGACAGAGATGAGAGGCGCACAGCACAACACCAACTCTGAAACACTGAACACAAGAACACACCCTGAACACAAGAACACACCTCTATTCATCAGTTAACGGGTATATATACAAGCTGGAGAAGTTTCTGGAGACGGGTTCAGTCGGTGGCCTACTGAAGAAACTTCAATGAATCCGCCAACTTCATTAAATGCAGCCGCTGGTTTCTACAGGTTTCTAGATCCAGCATTAAATTGGGTGGTTGGAATTACATCTATTTTCCAACATTATCATGAGCATTTCGTGGTTTTATGTAATTTCTAATGATTTGTTGGCTCTGTTGGTTTCCTTCGATATAATTCTCGACATATCCTCATCGCTTCTAGCTCTAACAGTGTTTTGTTGGGGAATTCCATGTGCGATTTGACATCAAATATTGCATTGGCATCGAATAGTCATGATGGGTGTTCAATACACTCACTGGATTGGGAATGTCCTTGTTGTTAGGGGCCTGGATGAAACGACCTTACTTCATGGTTTTAAAGGATGCTAGTCTTTTTTATACACTTGGCTTCCTTGCGGCTGGACTTATCTGGGCACTGCTTGATTGGTCAAGGAATGGTATGCGCCCAACCAAGTTATTGGAAATCAATCTCTGGATAATGTATGCATGATTTCTACTCATCAGGTTGCGCAAATATTTTGATTTTCTTTCATTTGTTCGCATGTCACGAATCCAAAATGAGGTATTCCTGACTCCAGGTCAATTTTAAATGTCTGTATTGATCATTGTACATACTCTGTTTATGATTATATTCTATGTAAAAAAAAAATAGGTCATACATAAGAATATGTAGGTTTCCTAATTCTGGGATTGGTTGTTCTAAACATTAGAAAATGCTAAAATTTATATTTATTATGCATTAAAAAAAGTTGAATGAAACTTTTTATGTCCCAAAAGAGCATCCTCACCGAGGGAAATACAATACTTCTATGCCATCCGGTCTAGGAACAAAGCAACAAAGCAATTTCAATACAGAGAAACAATCTTCAGGGTTATTATCTTTGTGAACACGGAGGTCATGTGAACACGGAGGTCGCATTGAAGACCCTAACCTCCTTATCATCGCACAGACCGTCGCCAGGTTCCGTTCACCCCTCTGCTCCATTGCAACTTCAACCCTTCTCTTCCCTACTCTGCGATGCCATCGAACCCTAACACTAGTTTGAAAGGGGGTTTTGTTCACCTCAACTCTTTCAACGTTTTTTGTGGCTTCTGCTAGCCTCGTGTACCATCGTCGTTCACTATTGACTGCCTATGTGCTGCGATGCCTTCAAAAGCTAGCTCTGCATTGTGGCTAAGATTTCCTTTCTGTCAACACAGTTGATTGAATTTTTCAACTGACCTTTTTTTCCTCACTGCGAACATTTCTACAGCCAAGAGCACCTGTTTCACTCCAGATCCCCCTTGTTTTCTTCAATGAACAAAAGGTATTTTTGTTTCATAAACGGGGATGTTTCTACGAGGGTTTCTGTGGTGAGCCTCTCAGCTTATATAATAGGTACTCTCTCGTGCCAACACTTTCTCTCTTTTGCTCAGTTCATTATTTAATTGAAATGCGGGTTTATCTAATGGAGGTTTTTCTTTTTTGTTTCTCCCTGTCATTTTTCGTATGTAGGTTGGGGTTTCTCCATCCTCACTGCTCCTCAAGGTTCATTTTCCATCATTTTCCATGCAGTCGCGGTTCAATCTATTTTGGTCCACGTTTTTTTCCATGTTCTATCAAACCCTCCAAGTCAGGCGTGGGGTCTCTCCGTTCATTTGTAGTCTTGTTTTAGGTTCGAGGGTTTCAGGCTATATTAAAACTATATGTTTGCAGAGCGACTATACCTCAACCCAAATCAATATTTTTGAGTAATTTGATCTTAGCATGCCCATACATACACTGGATGTGTTGTCTTTCTTGAACACAAATCAAACTTCACATCTTTATTTAAATATTTCAATTTTTTTTTTAAGCAATTTAAGGTTAGAAGGTGTCACTGCATATTAAAACTCTATGTTTCCAGACCATCTTTACTTCAACGGAAATCAAAGGTTGCAAGTAGTTTGTTGTTACTATACTCATATATACACTACCTACGATGCCTTTGTTAAGCGCAGGAAAAACTTGACATATTTTAAGAATATTTTAAATATATATATATATATATATATAAAAATAATGTGTTTTCTCATAATATGTCATGTCTTTTTAGATTTAATTGATTTCAACTTTTAATAGGTAATAGTTTGAAATACTTTTAAACATTATATATAATAATATTTGGTATATTGCAATCGTTTTTAAAAATATAGTGTTTAATATTTTAATAGTTTTTATAAAATATTGTTGATTTAGCTAAAGATTTATGTACATAGAAAATTTATAAAAGAATTAAAAGAAAAAAAAAACATTTTTTTTGTGAATGTAAGATTATATTTTTAAATATTTTGATGTTTTTTCTTTATTTTATTTTAGTTTATGTCTATAGGTGTGTATATTAAGAAAAAGGATGTATTTTTGGTTTCAAGATTATTACATTAGAAATATCAAACATTTCTATTAATAAAAAAAGACACAGTATTGAGTGAAGTACCCTCCAAGGAGCCCCAGGTTAGTACCACAAACATATGTTCCACATGCAGCAAGGACTCCAACCTCACCGTCACCTGAGTAATAAACAAAGGATTATGTTCACTAATGTCACCACCTAAAAAATATGACTTAGGGGACAAATGACAGCCAGATGTACATGAAAGGGTAGGAAATAGTAAGGCCCACAATCCTCTTCAGAGCTTTCTCCAAAGTGATTCGAAAGTATTAAACATCATTTGTAATACGTGCAAATCAGTGCCACCATAACCAATGAAGAAGGGTATATTACTTGATTGGGTATGATGTGAACTCGTGCTTGACTCTTGTGTAAGAGGAGCTTCCCAGAATAAATTTGTAGAAAATGGATTTTCTCCCTATGATAAGCTTTTATGTTTGTTTGAAGGTTTGGAATTTTAACTTTCAACATCTATTCCAACACCCTACAACTACTCTAAATTAGGTGTGACTATGATAGAAATATAAAAAATATATGATTGATTTTATTAGCATTGTATTTAAAGTCTTTAATTACTCAATAGGTTCCACAAAGATAAAGCGAATGATATTATGATTCGGCAACAAATCTAATGCAATGAATATGAAAATGTAATATTTTTCAATTCAATGAATACTAATTAGAGTAAGGAGCGAGTAATCAATGAATACTAACTAGTGAAAATAAATATACCTTACGTAAAATAATAAAACAAATTTCAGTATATAAGCAATAGAACTTCAAGAAAGATCATTGAAAATAAACAAAGAAATAACTAATAGGCTTGAACATAGAAAGAAGTAGAAAAATCATCTTTCTTTTAATAGATCAATGGCACAATCAAGTCAAAGTAGTGTAAAAAATGGAAATTTTCACAACAATAAAATCAAATGAAACCAAACCAAAGAGTTTGATCCATAGTAGACTAACAATTGACCCAAAAAACAAATTAATCCTTAGATTTAAGATCAATAGAGAAAGGAAAAAAAATTAATGTTTCTCGCAATTGCATGTCAACAATACACACTAGTGCAATAGTCGTATTTCTTAAACAAAAAAGTGGGACAACATCACACTATCTCTCACGACAAGGCGCGATCATCACAAAAACATAGAAAAAAATAAATATTTCAAAATATCTCACAGACCTGGGTTTTCATAATCAATAAGGGTTTACCAGAGACTCATAATAAAGTTCAACTTTTTACAAAACATAGGAAACTAAAGGAACAACTCATTCCCCAGTGGAGTCACCAATCTTACCCTACCGACAAGATATATCTCCTTATACTCTGAAACCAAGCCTAGAAATAAGAAAACAAAGACATTAAATGATTCCCTAATTTATAATCAAATCATAGATGTAAATGGGATGCATAGATCATATCATTTTCTAAAATGCTTGATGATGATCCGTGTTGTTGACCCTTAGAGCTTTCAACCTCTTTCTTGATGGTTGAATAAGAGACCTACAAAGATAGAAACAAACAAATGATCAAATCATATAACACATCCATGATTCAATTATAAACTATATAAGTGATCAAGGAATCTTACAACAAACATAATGACAATTGAATGTGGGAAAGAAACATGTATTTGTATTAAGAATGAAGAAAAGGATAATTAAAACCAGGCCTTGATGTTGAAAGGCTCCTTCCAACGATCATCCATCCAAAACCTTGCAATCAAAAATTTTCCAATAGATACTTGGACATCATGCAAGTATAGTTCATAAGTAAAAAATGGTAACTCAACTCTCTTTGAGTGCGTTTTACTTTATAGGGAAAGAGTGAAAATTGAGATCCATTAAGGAAGGGGTAAGATCCACAATGGAGGGAATGAGATCTATAATGGAAGGAATGTGATCCAAGATAGGAGGATCTCAAGTCCAATCTCCAACACTTTTGAATAGGTACCATTATCAAGGCCGCTATAATAGAAGATTTTTTACCTTTTTGTATTTCTACTTATGTAAGAATATTGTCGTGCCTTTAATGAAGGAAACCTGTGACAACATCACTATTCATGAGTTCTGTAAGATGTGACTGTCACAGTTTGTAATGTTGGACACTAAGGACGATCTCCGAAAAAGGATTTTTAAAGTATTTAATCCATGATTTTTATACTTCCTCGAGAGGTATTTCTTCCATATTTCTTATGGATTAATGAAAAAAATTTATCGGATAATGAAAGATCCAAATTTGGAATCATTTGTATGGATGTGAAAAATTGATGTGTAACTTATTGGCCCTTAAAGTACAAAATCAGGAAGAGTATGATGACTGAAGTGCTTTATCTTGAAAATGTTGGAATCAAGGAATCATCAGTTGGAGACCCACAAGTCAATAATCAAGAAATTACATTACAATATCATTATATGACCATATTGCAGTAGGCATTCCCATACTCAGAGTACAAGTATATCAAAAGTAAAGTATGGAAATATGCAAATATGAATATCAAAATGATGCGATGACCACCAAACATACATTTTGGATCCATGCTATAATCATTAATACTCAAAATTCCATGCAACTTGGATTTATTAGACAAGATCGAGGGCCTTCATCTCTATCTATCCATAGTACGAATCTAACCATGTCAAAAAAATTCTTGAACTTGAACATGGTAGAATCAATCTAGTTACTGACCAATGATGATAACTAGTAATATATGTTAAACAAGCCATCAATAATGATAATGGCCTTCAATATACTCTAGTACAATCTATGAGGTGTTCATAAATTATTTGAATTCGAACACCTATAGGATCATCAGATGGAAGGTCAGTGATGATAACTTTTTGCTGAAAATGAGGAAACTTTCCATTAAAGCATGTAATCTCCAAGGTACTGAAAGGGGATTTCTAGATCAACTTCTTAGATGATGTGCTAAATTTGATAGGAAGCGATCCATCACAAGGAGGCCTATGACACAAAAATTGACTTGGCAACATTTGACTGAAAGTAGGACTACAGAGAAATATGAATACTTTCACTAGGGTATGATCAAATGTGAGGAAAATGGATTTCCCAACCTTGACACGAAAAAGTGATGGAGTGTCATGTTCAAGAGCAACATACTTCCTTTTAACATCTAAATGATGAATATTGTTTTCGCAATTTTCCCCACCATTACTAGTAAATCTTTATTTTTTACATAAGCTTATCCTTGTATGAGTCCTTCAGATTATTTCGAACGAACCCTAAGAAGAAGTGGCTCAATCTCATCATGATCGGTGATTCCTACATTGTTTATTTTTTCCGAGTCTAATGAAGGGGTAAATTGAGTTCTTTTTCATGTTTATAGAGTTTCAAAAAGAAATAAAATGAAAAATCCAAAATGACCTCTTTTGATTAAGTTTAAAGAGTCCAAAAAAAGGATAAATGATAACTCATTCAGTTCTTTCAACATAACATTTTAATGAGACTGTAGAAAGTAAAGCTAAGTGATTTTTGATATTTAGGGAGTCCGTAAAGAACATAAAGAAGACTCCAGTGATGTTCTTTTTCATAAATTTAGTCTCTTAGGGCTAAAAATGGATAAAGCAATACAAAGGATTGACTAGAATATACCTTTCTTCCTAATTAGTCTACTCGGTCTGAAAAAGAGGTAAAATCACAACATACATATACCCTTTCCAATCCTTTTAATGAGTGTGAAAGAAAACAAGTTCATTCATAATTTTTTTCACGTTTAGGTACTCTAAAAAGAGCTTAAAGGAAACTCCATAAAGTTCCTTTTTGGTATAGTATTCGTGAGCCCGAAAAAATGATAAAGGTATACCCGGTAAGTATTCTCATTTATTTATGAGAATGTGAAGGAAATAAGAGTAAGCTCAAGATATGTTTCATTTTTACATAAGTTGGAAACAAAGAGAAAATTTTGCTTGAGATAGGTTTCATTTTTACAAAAGCTTGAAATAGAGAAAAAACTTTTCTTAAAATAGGTATCATGCCCCCAGCATAATGAAAGAGGCTAGTGGCATAATTATAGCATGATGATCAGAGGCACATTCCCACCAAACTCTATGGAGGGACATATGTTTCATTTTTCAATGAGCTTGGCACAAGAAATAACTATGCTTATGTGACTTGTTTCATATTTTAAGGATCTTGACAAAAGAAAAGAACCATGCTCATATGATCTGGATCATGGCTTCCAAGGGGACAATGATTTGGAAGGAATACTAATGGCTTCCAAGAGGTCTTCATAAGGCATAAGAAAAATCCTCTAGAAGGAATCCATGTGAAGGGACGCAATAAGGGTAGGTATATCAGGTTTCAATGTTCTCATTGAAGGGTTCACCATGTAAACTACTAGATCTAAGTCAAAATAATTGAAGCATATAGTGAGAGGTTATTTTTCATTGGTAAGTGAAGGCATGGGAAAATTTTCCAAATAATTAACCTGTGGTGGGGGGGGGGTACCATTTGTGTATAGGGAACATTCAGGGATGTAGGATGTTTGGTAGTCATATCTGGGTTAACAATGAAAGCTAGTCAATAGTCACAATTTTTCCACTATGAGGGAAAGACATCACATGAAAGAGTGTGGATACAACAAATTTCATGGCATATACAAAGTATCTACCAAGGAGAAAATTGAAATATAAGAGGCCTTCGACTACCATAACATTAATAAAAATAGTTTTTCCTTCCAAGGTAATGGGAAGTTGACGAAGGATCCCTAAACATTCACTTTCTCTTCTATTAAAATCCAACATATTCTGAGTAACATACTCAAGTTATGGTGAAACCAAATCTTTCCAATTAGTTCGGGATAAATGCTAACAGAAGCACCTTCATCTATAATAGTGCAATGCAAGTTATTATAAGAAACCTTAACAATGATTTGGAAAGGGATGTAGGAAGGGAAACAAGGCTTTGTCAGTCTATTCCAATCAAAGGAAATGACCTCATCACTTGGAGGGGATTCCATGGAAATGGGTGAAATGCCCTCTTATGCATTGGAATATGAAATAACATGAAGAACCTAAGAAATATTAACTTCACTCTCTAACGGGAGAGTGGGATCAAACAAACATGGAATTGAGTCGACCACTTCATCAACCAACGATTCATCAACTTGAGTAGTATTGGTTTTAGTATCGAAGGGAAGAGTGGGATTGATTGAACATGCAACCAGATCAATAAATTTGTTAACTAAGGGTTAGTCAAGAGAAATATTATGGTAAGAATTTGCAAGTTGTAGTTGAGAAGCAATAAGGTTTTCCAACAATTTCTAGGCTTCATTCATATGAGGGAAAAGGTGACTTTGATGACTCCCTTCACATAACCTACTAGGAAACCTAACTTCACTCTTTTTCCTTGGAAACTTATAATCATTAGTTGAAGTACCAACAGTAAGCTAGTGAGAATGTTTTTACCACACTTATAAGACCTTAGGAATACTAGGGCAATCGATAAGAAGTTGGTCACTCTTAAAAAACTTGCAAGGTTATTTGGGCTTGTGATGTATGTTGGAGGGTTACTCAACATTATCAACACTCAGAAAAACAGATAATTGGTTGGATCATTTCTTATCTTGCTTCTTATTCTTCTATGTTTTCTTCTTTTTCTTATATGCCTGGTTGCAACTGCTAAGACTTTCACTGGTTGAATAAGAAGAAAGGGAAGAAGACATGATGGGAAAAGAAGGTAAGGGGTCAAAATGAGCATAATGATGTTGAGGTGACACAACTTGGGTATTTGGGACCAACAAGATTGAAAAAACATACCAGTAAACTTATTGTGAATCTAGGAAGAGAGAACATAGTGATGTAAGGAGGAGCAACATTTCCAAAGCAAGGAGAATGACTTAGATCCCCATTAAGAGGGGTACCCTGATTGGAAAATTCTTGAAGTGTTGCCATCATATTAACCTAAGGAATACTAAAATGTAATTCAAAAAAAGTAACACACACTAATAAATATAAGGAGTCAAACCTTCCAAGCAACCTTTTCACAGTAACATTACTAGTTGGTGATGGAATCTCATAAAGATAAATGTTCAAACTCTCTAGAGATAGAGTGGGTGGAACGAGTTGCGCTAACAACCAATTAAATGGTAACGACCTGGTGTAAGTAACTCCACATATACCGTACTCAGTGAAGTACCCTCCAAGAAGGCCCAAGTTAGTACCACCAACATATGTTCCACATGCAGCAAGGACTCTGACGCCACTGTGACCTTAGATAATAAACCTAGGATTATGGTCACTAAGGTCACCACCTAAAAACTATAACTTAGGGGGACAAATGATAGTCACATGCAGATGCAAGGGTAGGAAACAGTAAGGCGCACAATCCTCTTGGAAGCTTACTCCAAAGTGATTCCCAAGTATCATTCAACATCATTGATGATACGTGCAAATTAGTGCCACCATAGCCAATGAAGAAGGGTACATTACTTAATTGGATCTGATGTGACCTCGTGCTTGACTCTTGTGTAAGAGGATATTCCCAGAATAAAACTGTAGAAAATGGATTTTCTCCCTATGATAAGCTTTCATTTTTGTTTGAAGGTTTGGAATTTTAACTTTCAACATCTAGTCGAAATCCCTACAACTAATCTAAAGTAGGTGTGACTATGATAGAAATATAAAAAAACTATGATTGATTTTATTACGTTGTATTTAAAGACTTCATTTACTCTATAGGGTCCACAAAGATAAATTGAATGATATTATGATTCGGCAACAAATCTAATGCATTGAATATGAAAATGTAATATTTTTCAATTCAATGAATACTAATTAGAGTAAGGAGCTAGTAATCAATGAATGCTAACTAGCTTATGTAAAATAACAAAACAAATTCCAATATATAAGCAATATAACTTCAAGAAAGATCACTGAAAATAAAGAAAGAAATAACTAATAGGCTTGAACATTCAAAGAAGTAAAAAAACCATCTTTCTTTTAATAGATCAATGGCACAATCAAGTCAAAGTAGTGTAAAAAAAGGAATTTTTCAAAACAGGAAAATCGAATGAAACCAAACCAAAGAGTTTGATCTATAATAGAATGACAATTGACCCGAAAACCAAACTAGTCCTTAGATTGAAGATCAAACAGAGAAAGGAAAGAAAAAAAAAAATCAATGTTTCTATCACTGTCCCATATCAAGAATACACACTAGTGAAATAGTCATAGTTTTTAAACGAAAAAGTAGGATAACATCACACTATCTCTCACAACGAGGCACGATGGGCACAAAAACATAGAAAAATTAAAATATTTCAAAATATCTCACAAATATGGGTTTTCATAATCAATAAGGGTTTACGAGAGACTCATAACAAATTTGAAATTTTCACAAAACATGGGAAACTAAAGTAACAACTCATTCCCCAGTGGAGTCACCAATCTTATCCCGCCGACAAGATATATCTCCCTATACTTTGACACCAAGCCTAGAAACAAACAAACAAAGACATGAAAACATTCCCTAATTTATAATCAAATCATAGATGTAACTGGGATGCATAGATCATATATTTTTATAAAATGCTTGATGATGATCCGTGTTGTTGTCCTTTAGAGCTTTCAAACTCTTTCTGGATGCTCGAATAAGAGGCCTACAAAGACAGAAACAAACAAATGATCAAATCATCCAACACAACCATGATTCAATCATAAACAATATAAGTGATCGAGGAATCTTACAACAAACATAGTGACAAATGAGTGTGGGAAAGAACATGTATTCATATTAAGACTGAAGAAAAGGAGATCTACAATGAGGCCTTGATGTTGAAAGGCTCCTTCCTTCCAATGATCCTACATCCAAACCCTTGTAATAAAAAATTCTGCAATAGATACTTGGACAACATGTATGTATATTTCATAAGTCAAAAATGGCAACCCGGTTCTCTTTGAGTGCACTGTACTTATAGGGAAAGAGTGGAAATTGAAGTACATTAAGGAAGGGATGAGACAAAAAATGGAGGGAATGAGATCCATCATGGAAGGAATGAGATCGATAATGGAAGGAATGAGATCTAAGATAAGAGGAGCTTGAGCCCAATCTCCACTGCTTTGGAATAAATAACATTCTCAAGGCTTCTAGAATAGAATAGTCTTTGCCTTTTTTATTTTTACTCATGTAATTAGACCATTGCACCTTTAATGAAGGAAATTTGTGATCATGTCACACATCATTAGTTATGCAAAGTGTGACCATTGCAGGTCATAATGTTAGACACCTGCGACAATCTCTAAAAATATGCTTCTTAGTGTATTTAATCATGGATTCTTATACTTCATGGAGAGCTATTTCTTTCATCTTTCTTTGGGATTCATTACAATAGTGCATCAAATAGCAAAATATCTAGATTTGGAATCATTTTCATAAATGTGACAAACTGATTTGTAACAATGTGACATGGATATTGTGTACTTAATTGCATTGTCATCCTTTTCTAGATTAAATTACAACATCATTTTTGTTCACTATATTATTACATCGACTTTTATTTTATCTCATAAAAAAAATAAATTTTGACACATAAATATAATTTTTATTAATTATTTAATTTTATAAAATAATTAAATTGAAATTAGTATTCCATAAAAAAATAATACTTACAATATTATTATATATATGTATGTCTCATATGCAACACTGTAACTTGTTATTTATGAACTACGTTAACAACTTAAAAGTCCTATAAATGCAACAAAACATTCTTATATTATTATAATTATTTATGTGTACAAGGTAAAGATGTAAATTATTTAGTTGAAGTTTGAAATTACAAATATATTTTGCAAAATTTATTAGCTCGCGATTACAGTTATGCTATAGGAGGTTTCATCACCGATCGTGATGAATATAATTATTCTTCACTCTATTAACTACTCCAACATATCCAAAATCGACAGTTGCTTATAAGAACACTCTAAAAACTTTTAAATAAAAAATACTTCAAACAACAACTAAGTGCATCTCCTACGACGAAATAAAGCAAGTCGTGCGATGAGTTGCTTCACGATTTAGTTTCTATTGATTTCGAATTATTTACACCAATGCTACACATGAAAGACTTTATCATTTCTTGCTATAAACCTTGTGAGTTGAAAAGTTCCACGACCTTCCGGATGCGCATCGATAGAGCGTTCTAGCGATCCGATCCAGTCACTAAACACGCTCTGTCATGCGCAATCCTCCATACAAAACTCCCGTGAAATCATAGCCCTCGAAATGTAACTCTGCAAATGTCGTGAAATGAGAACCTCCTGCACGTTAATAGGCATTGTGAAGTATCATTAAACTCATCAGTGCGTGGAACAACAAGCCATGGTGAATTCTAACAGCAGCAGGCTGTCTAATGCGACCTTCCTGCATGGCTGCAGTTGTTGTAGTGTTGAGGCAATTCTTTATCAAACCATAAACAACGAGCCAAAAAGCTAATGAATTGGATATACTCGGCTCTAATGAATTGGATATACTCAGTTCAAGACTTGTCACTGTCCTTGGATATATCATAATTCAGCACACACAATCAATTGTTCGCCTTAATTAAGTAAGAAAAGTCAATCAATTATTCATAATTCAGAACCATGAGAGTTGATTTATATAATAAAATTATTTATTAGTCGAAGGCGTTTCTCTTTCTATTTCAAACCATTGTATAATATAAACCAATAAACTTGATCACTTTAAACCTATAATTTGATATATAATCTGATCTGAACCGAACCCTATTTCCAAACATTTAAAATATATTTTTGAATGCATAAATGAATTCAGCACTCTAAAAGACTTCTTAGGCATTCAAATTCTAGATTAAACATTTTAAACTCAATGTTTTTTAAATCTCTCCTAGATTTTAATTAAAATTAACCAAAAAAAAACATTTTGTCTATAAGTTATACTAAACCTTAAATATTTAATAATATAAATATTATAAGAAGAGCTTCGGCATAAAATCACATAAAAAAAGACCTTTGTCGACGCGTTTCGAATCAACTAGTGTGGTTCATCATGTCAGGACAACTTGTCCTGACGATGAACCACACTAGTTGGTTCGAAACGCGTCGACAAAGGTCTTTTTTTATGTGATTTACATCGAAGCTCTTCTAATACTATGATAGATCACAGAAGCCTCAATTCTACCATATAAATATTATTAATATTTAACATAATAATAATAATTAAAAATAATATAGCCTTGTATATTTATAATATAAAATATTATAGTATTAACTTTAATATAAAATTAAAAATAATTATTATAATGTAGTTTATAATAATAATAATTAATAATTAATATCAGCCTTGGTTTGAATGAATAAGTTGTATAAATTAATAAATATGATTAAACAAAAATATTATTAAATATTAATATTATTAAAAATAATTAATAATAATATAATAAATAACCATATTTATTAATTATAATATTAAATAATTTTAAACAATATTAATAACAATCATTTTTTATAATTTAATTATAAATAATTGAGAATTGAAAATATTGGATAAAATTGATTATGGTCAATCATGGTTAAATCTAGTCAAATATACTCAACCATGTTCAACCATGGTCAATCAATGTCAATCATCTGCTTCCATGATCAACCATATTCAATGATGATCTTCAATGGTCGAGCATGCTCCAACATCATCGACCAAGGTCATAATGGTTAATTAATGTCTCTACGGTAAACAATGATCAATGATGGTTAGTCATGTTTGAATATGGTCGACCATGGCCAATGTCTCTAAGGTCAACCACAACTAACCATGGTCAATGTCTTTATGGTCAACCACAACTAACCATGGTTAATCATGATCAACAATGGTCATCGATTGTCAACCATGATTAATCGTTGTTCAATTTCATCAACCATGACTAACCTTGACTAAAATCTCTTTCATTATGATCAACTATCTTGGTCAACCATGGACAATCATGGTCAACCATGGTCAGCCATGGTCAATCATGGTCAACTATGTTTTATAAAATCAAAGATTGTCAATCATGGTCAATCATGTTCAACCATGTTTGAACGTCACTTTGGGACAAAGATTGTCTTGATATGAAAATCAACCATGGTCAATGATGATCAGCCATGGTCAACGATAGTTAACCATGATTAGCCATGGTTGAATTTCATCAGCCATGATCAACCTCAATTAAAATCTCATTCACCATGATGAATTATGACGGTCAATCATGGACAATCATTGCCAGCCATGGTCAGTCATGGTTAACCATGTTTTATAAAATCAAACATGGTCAATCATGGTCAACCATGGTCGAACATCACATTGTGATCAAATTTGTCTTGATATGAAAATCAACCATGGTCAACCATGGTCCAATATCGCTTTATGACAAAGATTGTCTCGATATAAAAATCAATCATAGTCAACCATGGTCCAATGTCGCATTGTGACAATGGTTGCCTCAATATGGAAATCAACCATGGTTAGCTATGTTTACTTTAGGGTTTAAATATATTGCATTTATATTTTTTATTCCTCGAGTTTATAATATCAATCCGTTGGGTTTATTAATCTAAGGGTTCATATTCCTAGGGTTTAATATTATTCACTTAGGTTTATAGTCCCTTGGATTTTTAGTATTAATCCCTTGTGTTTATTATTGCCTTAGGTTTATAATATCAATCACAACCAATGATCTGAAAATGGGGCACTAAAGGCTTCTTGTGAACTTACAAGAACCTCTCCCACTTCCAAAGCTTAAATATTTCCAAGATATTATGATTAACCCAATGCATAATTAATAATGTGCTTGAAAATATGTGTATGCTTGTGTTTATTTTTGACTGTTTATGTGCTTTAAAATTCTATTGTTTATGTTGATATATAAATGCATATAACAGCAAATAATGTAGCAATAAAACAAACACACAGAACACCAATTTAATTAGGAGTTCACCCAAAACTCATGGGCTATGTCTCCATGAGCTCTAGTCAACTCAACTAGGCTCTTTGGGATTATGGCAACGTCCTTTTACAAGCTCTAGGCTCAACTCCATTGTTTTACACAGAACTAAGTGGGCTTAGAACACTGTCTTATCCCTAGGTCTGAAGCTCTCAGGCTTTTTGGCTCTGGCTCTGGCTCTGGATCTCGGCTCTGGCCCTGGCCCTGGCTTTGCTCTGGCTCTTGGCTCTAGCTCATGGCTCTTGCTCTAGCTCTGGCTCTTGGCACTGGCTTGTGACTTTAGCTCTTGCTTTGGCTCTTGGCTCTACCTTCTCTAAGCTTTCAACAGTCTGCTTGACCTCCAAACGACTGTCTTGACAACTTTTAGCTCTCTGGTTTTTCCACTTGACCTCCAAGCGACTCCAGGACTCCCTCAGCTGCTTTGCGCTGCCTGCTTATGCCTGCTTATCCTCTCAATCATGCTCTCTGGCTCCTTTGAGGCATCTCCCCAGTTTTGCTGCTTCCCCAGTTGTTTCTCTGCATGTTATCATCTCTCTGTAGCCTTGCGGCTTCCCTGTGCATTGTCTGTTTGGCTGGCCATCTAGCTCTGCGACTCTGTGGCTTCAAATGCATCATTGTCTACCAAAAATGCCCGCTTGCAGCATGGCACAATGATCATGAGTGGTTACAGAGAATTCGAGGCCTTCCTCCAGGCAAAAACCCGAAAATGGAAAAAATTCCATTACATAGAGATTTTTCCGAAATACACAGGAAAACACTATGGGGCACGAAATCTAGACCTCGAATTCCATGAGATCGTCCCTATAAACCCATCGGGTCTACCATTCTATTGCAAATCGCTATCGCATGGTGTATTGTCCAAAACATCAAATAGAAAGGAATACATAGAAAATCTGAAATCCATGAATTTCAAATATTATAGAATCGCGCAAATAATCCTTATCAGGTCCAAGTCCTGATAGCTAATCACAATCGCAAAAGCCCAGGGGTTCTTTCCATTGCTTATGGACTGTGCTGACCCGATTCCTTGATCTGATCATCGGCAATCACAACGTCGCATAATCGCAATCAGCATGTCGCATATCAGCTCCATCGTTGATCGCATATCGACATCCACTACGACCCGGGTCTTTTCATATGCCATACGCCAATGCCGATCCGCCGATGCTGATTCATCACATATCGCAATCGGCTCCACCCGGGGTCCCGACATCGCATTCACGCCTCCCTCCGACCCTATGTGTCAGAGATCAATGATCGGGGTTCTCTTCTGCCTCCACTTTAAGGCCGCCCTTTAAACCATTTGCGATGTGATTTCCTTTATAAAGCCTTTTTGGCCCATTTTGGAAGAATTTGCCTCCTTTTCAAAGGAACGAAGACAAACTTCTTTTTGTGATAACTTCATCATCCGAAGTACTTTTTAGCCCATTCAAGTTGTAGTAGATTTAGAATGAAAAGATCTCTGCAATGGGGCTATTTCCAAGAGAGTCATCGGACTTTCATTTTCCTCTGTGAGGAACACTTAGACTTAGAAGTTTATCCAAAATCCATTTTGGGTCATGCCTTCCTACTAAAAGAACTTATTGTCTCCAAAAGACTGATATACTGATTTGAACAGTATATGAGAGTAAGAGCACCCTCTTCTTTCAGCCTCCACACACTTGCCTTGCATGGGGCCTTTGAACCAAAGCCTTTAACCACTTTTCTTCCTGGATGTGTTGGTCTTCCTGGGAAGAACTGTCTTCCTCCTTACCTTCCTGCAGAATTCCTGCTGAAATGGTCACAGAAGGTAGTTTGAACTTCTGTTCCTTGTTCATTGATCCAAGGTGGCCCAAACAAATGTGAGGTACATCTGCTTCACAAAAACTTTCATTTGTACGTGTTTAAAAGGCTGTCAACAATAACTAAAACATAAACCACAACTGGATGGCCTAAATTTCTACTTCAACAAAAGAAACAGATTTCACATCATGTGAACACCTCCATGTCTTACATCTGCATACAAATGATGGACTAGACAACAAGCCCACAAAACATGCCTTTAAACAAATGACCCTTCAAGTCAAGCATGTAGAAAAAGACCATTAGGACTCTTTTTCAAAATATGAAACACTTCATCATTATCTCCATCTTGGAGACCAAGTTAACTTCTTACAAGTCAACATTATGTGCATGTTACAAAAAAGCAAACAACCCTTCAAGTTATTCACACACACATGTTCAAAAACAAGGAAATCATCAACATCCCTGTGTTCATGCATATCATGCTCATGCATACATTTCATCCTTCAACTTTTGCTTAAGCATAATGTACTTTTAAATCTAAAATGGAATATAATGTTGTAGCAATAAAGTGAGCCTCCTACTCAACTTTTCCATTCACCTTCTTGGTAGAAACCTGCAATTTGCATCTCCTTAACAAAAAAAATGCAAATAGATACATCAATAGACATGCAATCTTAATTGGATAAGAAATCTAACCTTTTCTTTCCAACCCATTTCAAATGTCTTTCCTTTGTTTGCACATCAACATCAAAATGCGAATCATCCTGAGACACATCATTCATGGAATCTTCCTTTCCACTTCTGCCATCTTCTCTTTCCACCTTCTTCAGCTTTTGTGGAAGCATTTTTGGATTTAGAGTCGAACACCCTTCAACAAGATGCCCTAGGTTATGGCATAAAGTGCAACACATGTGCATCCTCTTGATAACAAGATTTGGCTTGTCCAATTGACCTTTGGCTTCTTGCTTCTTTTCCTTCAAAAGTTTCCTGTACGTGGCCATTCTCTTCCAACATCTAGAAACATGATGGTTATCCAAACCACAAAAGGAACATGCAATTTTTTTCCCATGCTTATATGGAAATTTACCATGCTTTACAACATCAAAAGGAAGATGCTTAGAACCAGATTTATACCTTTCTCTTTCACCTTTATTTCCTTCATGAGGAGGTGAATTGAATGAAGAAGTAGCTCCATTTGGAACACCATCAACCTCTTCAAGGCTTTCAAAGTTTCCACAACTCTCTGGTTCAAGTGTGTGCTTCTGAACACCTGCATCCTGCAAATGATGTTTCAAGCCATTGCATTCCTCATGAATACAATCTTCACACTCTTGAGGTAGAAGACCTACAATGCAACTCGTTCTTGGGGTTGTTTCAATGGCCTTCATGGCAGCTTTGTAACTTCCTCCATAAGATTTTCCATAGCCAAGACCCAAATACTTAGGCCTTTCCTGAACCATTATTGGCTAAACAATACGTTGTGCATGTTTACCTAAGCCTTTTCCTTCATAGCCATCTTGGACATTAGCTTGGAGCCTATGCCTCTAGTATGTTTTTCAAAAGAACCAATATAAAAATTCTTAGAAGAATTTGAAGAAAAACTGGAATGGTTTACCTCTTCTTCAAGCTGATACTTGACCAAGGCTTCTTTGCCAAAAAGGGGTTGTGACTCCAACTCATGCATTCTTTTCAGGTTCATATTTGCAATATGAAGTTGCCTCTCCATTTCTTGCAATTTGTCCGAAAGAAACTGCTTCTCTTCCTCCATGGAATTCAACTGCTCTCTAAGTATGCTGCTCTTCATTCCATCCTCATCCATTTCCCTCACCATATCCATCATGATGAACAATTCTTGCTTCATATCCCCATCAAAGAATCTTGTGATGAAGCAGGAATTTGAGGACTCACTTGTAGAAGTTGTCATTATGCCAATGAACAAAAGAACTTCAAACAAGATTAATAAAGAGCTTATTCAAGCAACCTTTTGCAACAAACCTCTTCTGCTTTAGGGATTGCTTTGAGGTCCTTTGGAATGCCTTCATCCCTTCTCCTTTCTTGTCATTCCTGGAATGAGCTATCAATAGCTTTCCATTCACCTATGCAAACTTAGAAAATAGTCAGTCTGTAACTAAGCATACAATCAATCCTTGAATGCCCAAACACCTTTCAGACAAGCAATATTTGCCTGTCAATCAAGCATTCTGAGCTGATACCAGTTGCTCTGGTATAACCAGCTTTGATATCACCTTCCTGAAGGTGGGGTTAACCAAACTTAGGCTCTTATACCACCTGATCTGAAAATGGGGTGCTAAAGGCTTCTTGTGAACTTACAAGAACCTCTCCCACTTCCAAAGCTTAAATGTTTCGAAGATATTATGATTAACCCCATGTGGAATTAATAAGGTGCTTGAAAATAGGTGTATGTTTGTGTTTATTTTTTATTATTTATGTGCTTTAAAATTATGTTGTTTATGTTGATATGTAAATAGATATAACAATAAATAATGCAGCAATAAAACAAACACGTAGAACAACAATTTAATTAGGAGTTCACCCAAAACTCTTGGGCTACATCTCCGTGAGCTCTAGCCAACTCAACTAGGCTCTCTGGGATTGTGGAAAAGTCCTTTTAGAAGATCTATGCTAAACTCCACTAGTTTACATAGAATTCAGTGGGATGAGAACACCATCTTATCCTTGGCTTTGAAGCTCTCAGGCTTTCTGGCTCTGGCTCTCGCTTTGGCTCTCTACTCTGGCTCTGGCTCCAGCTCTTGGCTCTGGCTCATGGCTCTGGCTCTGGCTCTCGCTCTTGGCACTGGCTCGTGGCTTTGGCTTCTCTGAGCTTGCAGCAGTCCGCTTGACCTCCAAGCGACTGTCTCGGCAACTTTTAGCTCTCTAGTTTTTCCACTTGACCTCCAAGCGGCTCGAGGACTCCCTCAGCTGCTATGCGCTTGTTACACAGTAATTTGTCACCGTTTTTCACCGTCCCTGTTACCCCTTCTCCCGCACATTGGAGGACTTATTCTGGGACGTGTGAGAAGTGACATAACCTGAAAACACCTACATTATATCCCTTTAAGTATGTACTTCATATGCCCTGAAGACACCTTCTGCAAAATACCCATGAAAATAGCCCTTTTTCCATTGGCGTTGTTCTAGAGTGTATGACTCACGCCAATGGGGGAAATCCTCCAAAGAGGGCGCGCCAGCTGGCGCTCTGTCTCAGAGTCGCGCTCGTGCCAACCTTGTTGGGTAAAGTTTTTAACAAACAAACTTCCAAAGGTTCCTTCTAACCTATCCATGAACTAATCCCAGTTTGAGTTAGTTCAGTTGGGCTTCGAATCTCCCAAGGAGGGAAGTAGTTCTCCACCTCTCATGGAAGCTTCCTAATGATAAGGATAATCCCATGAATCTTGTGGATGATCTTTATCTCCTTCTCCTCCCTCTATATTAAGCTTGTCTCTTTGCCTTTGACAAGCTAGTTAGTTAATTCTCACTCTTCAAGCTCCAAATTCTAAGTCCCAAAGTCTGAGAATTGCTAAGCTCATGCTACAAGAGGCCTTGTTCATCCCCATAAGGCTATATCTTTAAGGAGGAGATCTTTGTCCAAGTAACCAAGGAGAGAGAGGCTTTTTCCCCATCCCCTACAAGCTTTGCAAGGCATGTGTTGCTGATCACCCAACGAAAGGAGGATTTGACGTCAGAACTTGGTTGTATTCTATTTTGTTTATCAATAATAATAGACGACTATCATTATGGTTCCACTATTATTGTATTTATAATGATGTTTGAGTCGTATCCTTTCTGACTGATACATAGTCGCATTTCTTGGATTTTATGCTTGTATTTTTCTTGTTCTTTGCATGTGCAGGTGTCTGTTTACGAGGATCGTGAGGATTGTGACCAGCTAAAGCGAAATAACGGGAGCGACGACTCTTCTACGAATACTAGCGTTGGATTCGAGGTAGGCCCTCATCATCGGCCTTTACTTTGAAATTAGGAACCTGCGTGTTAGCGTTGTTTGATTGTTGCTAGACCCCATTTACGATAGTGGGATCGCCTCTGTCTGCACAGGGGATTTACCTCCACAAAAATTTGGCGACTCCGCTGGGGAGTTGGCTTTTTGTGTTGTTTGTTTGTTTTGCATTGCTTGTTTGATTTGTAAACTTTAGACGAAGCCTGAAGTCTGGCCAGATAGCCTTCAAAACGCTATTGCTTTGCATTAGTGAAGTAGATCAACGCTACTTCAATCCATCTCTGGTTTGGTTTGCAAACTGAACAGCTTGGAACTTGCCTTGTTTCTTGGTTATTTCCTTGGATTCTCCTGCTTGGTTTGCTTTCTCGGTTGGATGCCTGTGTGGTTTCTTGCCTCCTGGTGTACTTAGGTGTTGCTGGTTCGACCTTGGCTCTTTTGTTTTTATTTTTCCATAGCAAACTCGGCTAGCACTAGTTTATAGCGTGACAGTCACACTAGTTGGCGCAAATTGCACATTTACAACCCGCGCCAATTCCTGAAAGGCGCTTGTTGCAGCCTGACAGTCGCGCCACGCCTGTAAACTTTTCAAGTTTGCTTGGTTCAGAACTTTTTGAGCTTTGGTTTTTGTCCTAAGTACCTTTATTAGACTACATGAGTGTGTTGGAGTGTGATTTTACTGGCTTTGATTCCTACCCTTTGGGTGTTTGCTTTTTTCTACCAATTTCACATTTCTAGCTCTAGGGCATCTTGTGTCCTTCTGAATCGAGCGTTCCTAAGGTGTTTTGATTTTTTTGTGGTCCAGTCGACTTTTTTGTTTGCTCCCTTACACTTGTTTGGTAGTTGTGGATCATTTTGTTGCGTTATTCGGGTGATTTGCTTCATTTTCACTTGAATTCTGCTTCGTCTCACTTTGAGCCCAGATCACACGGCTCATTGTTGTCTTTGGGATCTTTCTTGTTCTTTGGATGTTTGATTTGTGATTTGAGGAAATGAACGTGTTTGTATTGTAAAGAATTTGTTTGTGTTTTTTCTCAAAAGTTGTTTAGTGCAGTTTTCCATTATTGAAAAGAAAAATCTCTTTTGCTTTGAATCAGTTAATGAAAATTAGGACTTTTCATTTCGATTAGTGATTTAGTGATCTTAAAGAAAAGTTTATTGATTTGCATTAGCTACATTAGGGAAACTCTTTTGTTGTTTGTGATCGTTTCGTTTGCATGAAAGCTCTTTGACTCTCTTGTAATTAGCATTCATTGAATGGAATGACATTTTTTGGCATATAGATTGCATTTATGGATTTTGAGAGATTACATACGGTAGGACCTGAAAATCGAAACTTAACTCAAGATCAACTTTAAAATAAACTGAATGAATCAAAAAATGCATTGGAACATAATGCTCACATTCTAGAGGTATAGGCTAGAGACGTGCTCCAACGTCGTTAAACCTAGTCACTTTTGTTTCCACTTAAGGTTGACTGGTTCCTCCTTTTGTGACTCAGCTGTGGTCTAGTACGGACTTGTGGTCCCGCGTACCGTCGCATATATATGGGGAGACTCCACTAGGTTATCATCCATGATCCATAGGAAGCTGTGTCTACCGCCTTAC
Organism: Pinus taeda; assembly: GCA_000404065.3. Classification (NCBI taxonomy): domain Eukaryota; kingdom Viridiplantae; phylum Streptophyta; class Pinopsida; order Pinales; family Pinaceae; genus Pinus; species Pinus taeda. The sequence goes on along the minus strand of APFE031575103.1, from coordinate 59,043 downwards.
AGCCCGTAACGCACCGAACACAGCATTTGGGAAGATTGATTGCCATACGGAAAGTCCTTAGCTTTCATATGATTGCTAAGGTGTATATGTAGTTTTACGGATTGTCTCGTAAATCCCTTGCCTAGTTTCTCCAGAGTAGTCACTTTTCAATCCTTTTTGGACTCCTTAAAATAAAAGGCTCACTTGAGCATTTGTCACTTCGGGCTCACTAAATATTCGAAGGCGACTAGAGTCATCTTTTGTTCTTTTCTCGACTCTTAAAACATGAAAAGGTCAAGTTATGTCCTAATGTCTTAAAATTTATTCGACCACGATTACACATACCTTGTTAGATATTGTTTGCGTTAGTTTTGAGTAGGGTCTTTCTCTGTTAGCTTGTCTAGGTTTTTTTTTGAATTTAATCATCCTGGCGAATCCATCGATCCTTTCTCCCGTCCCTAGTGACCAAGGGTCTCCTTCTTCTGTTGCTCCTGAGACACCGGTTTGTTGTGAAACCTTTCTTATTATTCCAAGTGTCCAACCGTTGAGCTCTCGTGCTCCAGAGGATGAACTTCACGATCTGTTTTGGAACCTTGTTTGGGAACCTTACAAAGAGGATTATCTCTCTACTCCTACTGGTGTTTCGACCCCGATGGCTTCCTCTGATATGGAGGACACATCTCCTGTAGCGAGTGGAACACCTGTTGTGTCAAGTATCGAGACTCCTATCCTGGCCACATCCCCGGTTATATCTATGACTTACACTGTTACCCCTCTCGGTATTACAGTGCCTGCGTGCTATAGAGCTCTGAGGGATGCCATGGGCTCTAGGAACTCCTCTTTTGGTACAATGTGGGATCATAATATTATCCCCACTACGGGATCTTTTTTTTCACAAGTTCACAATACCGTTGTCACGTCAGTTCTAACCAATTCGACTGCTTGTGTTTCATCTCCAACTCCGGTAGTTAGTGCCATTACGACATCTTCGATCGTAACTACTATTGCTGGTCCGTCCCGTGGTCGGCTACATAGTGGTCAATCAGCACATACAGCCAGAGTTGTTCATCCTACAGTCAGTGCCCCACCTTCTTCTGGTTCCATTCCAGCAGGGGAGGCATATGATCAGCATTTGCATGCTGTCCAAAATCCAGGCTTGCAAGGCCCTTAACATGACCCTATAGGTCATCATTTGTATACCTCCTTGCCAGCTCAGCCCGCTGTTGAGGCTTCAATTCCGTTGAATGTCACTTGGGGTACCACTGGTTATGCTGGTGGCCAATTCCATCCGGATCAAGGGCAGCCGCAACAAGGACCATCATACCAAGGTCATCCATCCTACACGCAGCCCAATTATGGGCAGCAGTATTATGGCCAAACCTATCCAGGGTAACCTGGAGGCTCACAAGGACAACCCTCCCAGGGACAACCTTCGGCCTCTGGTGGTTCGTATTTTACCTATCTTGGGCAACCTTCTGGAAACCCGGGACAACCTTATGCTCAACAAGGACAACCTGGAGTCCAGCAGGGATACCCTTTGGGTCAACCCTACGGGAATCCAAGACAACCTTACGCGCAGCAAGGACAACCCAGAATCTAGCAAGGGTACCCTTCTGGGCAAGGTGGTCAGCCTTACATGCAGCAAGGCCAACCCACTGCTCAGCCTAGTCAGCCATCTGGTCCGCAAGGATAAACCTCGGTTGCACAAGGACAACCGAACACCCAGCAAGCTCAACCTTCTCAGCAAGTAAGTCCATCCCAAACCCAACGAGGACAACCTTCTGGCCAGATGGCCCAACCTTAGTCTTCTCAAGGACATCCCTATGGGCCTGGTCAACCGGGCATGTAGATGGTCCCTGCTTCTCAAGCTCAACCTGGTTTCCAGCCCCAGACTCAAACTGGTCTCCAGCCGCAAGGTGGGTTTCAATCCCAACCTTCTTACCAAATGCAGCTTGGTTCCTAGGCTCAATATGGAGCCCAGCAACCATATGGATACCAGCAACCCTAGGGGAAAACTTAGTTTGCCCCGTATCAAAATTACCAGCAACCAAATGTTTCTCCTGCAGGTCAGTATGGTAACCAATGGGGCGCTGGGGGGCAGATCCAAAATCATCCATTCAGTTATGGATACAACCCTTACGGACAGAGTCCCTATGGACAAGGTCCTTCTGGACCTGGTCCGTCTGGACAGATTCAATGGGGGAAACCAACAACTGGATGGAACTTTGGCCCTACCTCATATCCACAACTGCAGATTTCCTTCAACCCTCAGCTACCATTCTTAGCAACGTTGGAACTGCCCGATGTGTCGAAATTAACTAATGATCCTATCTTGCATAATCTACAATGGCTGCTGATTCCAACCAAGATACCCGGCGATTGTCCCAAATTTGACGGCAAAGCTGGAGAGGATCCTGAAGCCCATGTAATGACTTACCACCTTTGGTGTTCGTCCAATTCATGGTTTGACAATTCAGTTCGGCTTCACCTGTTCCAAAGGACTCTCACCGGTTCCGCTGCTAAATGGTACATTGAATTGACCCGTGCGTCTTTTCAAGATTTTAATTCATTGGCAATGGCATTCCTCACACATTTTTAGTTACCCATTTGGTATGAGACGGGAACGCATCTCCATACATCTCTCAAACTGGACACGGCTACGCACATCTCTGATCATATACATGAATGGAGAAGGCATCGTCGGTTGATCAAGTTCTGGATTCTTGATCAACTCCTCACCAATTGGTTCATGACTTCCTTTGTCCCTAAGATTGCACGGGGAATTGCTATGGGATCTTGTGTTACTGAAGAGCAAGCTATCGCACATGCTCAGCACCTTGACTTATTTTATTCTCAGTCAGGTACTTTATATGAGTATTTTCCTGATGCCCCGAGACACGGTACATCCAAAGCTCCACCAAAGCCATCTGATGATGGGGTTATTGGCTCTGTTCCGTCATCGAAGAAATCATCTTCGAACCCTGGGAAGCAAAGATTGAATGCTTCAAACGAAAACACTTCTCAGGGTGGTTCTAATTCTGGGACTACTTCCGAGGTCAACACCGTTCAGTCCACCACGGTGAACAAAGCCGTGAAAGGAAAGAAAAAGGGGAAAGCGAAGAATAAATCTGAGCAACCCAAACAGGATTTCTCCAAACCTCCCTCCGAGGAAGGAGCCAAGTATAAACCAAAGTATCCTTGTCTTATCTGTGAAGAGGATCACTATACCAAAGTCTGCCCAAGGCGGTCCGAGGTTAGTCGTTTATTGAAAGGCGCTCCTGGGATTCCTGTGGTTCTTAAAGAACCTTTCCCCTCTCAACAGACTCAAATGGTGGCCGATCCATCTTCGTCTTCTTCTCCCTTTGGTTCCCAAGTGTTCATGGATGGAACCATTCCCATTCATGTAACGACTCAAACAAAGGAATATCAGTCATCCGCTGGGAAGGAGCCTGAGGTTCCCTCAAGCACTCCTCCATCCAGTTCTAATCCGCTCCACATCGAGAGACCTACTACTGAGACGCCCATCCGACCCCCTCCCAAAGGAGTACTCCGGAGATCATCTTACAACCCAAATGCTCGTGCTGCCCAACACTATAGCATAGTTGAGGACTTAGCGCAAGCTCCGTCGGCTATGTCCGCTTTAGAAGTTCTCTAGAGCTGCCCCCCTCAGAGGAAGTCCCTGCTATCGGCCATCGGTGGCATCGACCTGACAGATTCGGGTTTAATCACCTTTGACCTCGAGAGCCATGTCCCAAGGCTGCCTCATCAGATCGCCTTCCTCATACAAGTCATCATCAATTCGAAAATGATCCGTCATACGGTTATTGATGAAGCTACGTCAACTTGCATCATGTCTGTTGCTTGTTGGAAAGTGATCGGGTCTTTGACTTTGAGCCAGTCTCCCACGACGCTGGAAGCCTTTGATAGGAGAGAATCTCATCCCTATGGTATCCTTCAACGATTTTCGATTACTTTATAAGGGAAAACCGTTGAAGTGGAAGTTGAGGTCGTTGACGCAAACCTTACTTACAACCTCCTTCTGGGCCGGAGTTGGACATATGCCATGCGTTCCGTGGCTTCGTCCCTCTTCCGTGTCATTCGTTTCCCTCACCAGGGGAAAATTATCATGGTAGACCAGCTCTCCTTCTTCGTTTCTTCTTCTGAAGGCAATGTTCCTTTCATGGAGCATACCTCCATCCCTTTCAAGAGTGTGGGAGTTGGGCTCTTCAAAGATCCCACCCTTATGGGTGTCTTTTCACTCCCACCTCCAAACCTCGCCTCTATCAGTATGATTTCGGTTTGTTCTGATCCTTGGGTCCTTCCCCCGATCAACCAGATAGAATCGTGGGGCGAGGAGATGCCGTTGAGTCCCGCCGAGCTCAACTACATCGAAATCGTTGTTGTATCGGCTCCTCTTGTTGAATCTGCTTCTTTAAGCGGAGCTCTTGACTCATACGACTATTCCCCTTGGCTTGGAGAATGTGCCTCTTCGGATCCATTAAAGGAAATATTCCGTTCTTACGAAGCCATCATAGAGACCATGTCTCTCGAGGAACCTCCATGGTTCCATCTTCATCATCGTTCCTCGTTTCTCCCTACCCTTCGGGAAACGTTGGCTTGTCTCGAGTGGTTTGCTCTGTGTCTCCCTTCACAACCCCTTCAGACACCTATTCAAATATATCAAGTGTCTTCTAAAGGGAATTTGGGGAACATTACGCAGACCCAACCTATCGACATCCCTATCAAACCAGGGATTGTCGAGCACATCTATATAGGAGTCACTTGCACTCCTGAGGAAATTCAAATCTATATAGCTCTTTTTCGCGAGTTTCGTGACGTTTTTGCATGGTCTTATGAAGAGATGCCCAGTATTGATCCAAGGATCGTAGTGCATGAGATACCTATGTATCCAGGAGCTAAACCTGTTCGTCAAGGTTTATGCCCTGTGCACCCCCGCAAGATCGCTTACCTAACACTGACGGTGCTCCAAATTGTCCACTGGATTTGTCGCAATTGCCAACTGAAGATCGCACTCCAAAAGCCCTAATGTCGCTCTCCAAAGGTAAAAAGTGAAAAGTAATTTTTATTTTACCATTTTCCCCCCTTTTATAACTTTTTGACTCTTAAATAGGATTCGAAAGTCATTTTATGAATATTTTAATACATATTTGTATCGAAAATAGATTTTACACTGGTTTCTTGTGCAACGACAGGTGTTTGTGCGGCTTAGATGGCGAAACTAGTTGTATTTTATAATTTTTCGGACTCGGTAAATACATGAAAAAGTCACTATGGAGTCATCTTTTGCTCTTTTCTGACTCTCTGGACGTGAAAAGAATGCCGAGTTGGTCCTCTTGACTCGTTAAATGGAAATGAGAGGCGGTCGTCTTTAAACGCTTTTCTAACCGTTTAAAAACGAAAGGATTGTCGGACCCTTATCATTTCCGGTTCGTTAACGGTCACGAAGCGACATGGTTTTGATCGATTTTTTACTTTTTCAGATCAGAGTCACTACTTATGAAAAATACTCCTCGGTCGTAATGATCAGGCAGTTCTTTCGAGCATTGTTTTATACTTTTTTCGGGCTCAAGAGACACAACTTTACCAAAAAGGGTGCCCCTGGAGTTTCCTTTTCTGTTGTCTTTTCAAACTCTCTAAACATGAAAAGACGCCGATTTCTTCCTTTGTCAGACTCATTAAAACTACATGACATCGGATTCTATTGAAATGACGCCTTTCAAGCATATGCTATCCCCGTCAAGCTTTTCATCCAAAAATAACCGTGGTACTCGCGAGAAATGGCGGGGGAATAAAAGAACCGTAATCATCGTCGTGTCAGCAGTATGTCGCTCTTGAACATGGCACATGTCTGCATTCGTGTATGGGTGGGGACATCTCATCTTGTTTTCACACTTGCCTCCATGGGTTTGGGTTATCCTGTTTGACCTCTTATCTGCTCATTGCCTTGTCACCATGACCCCTGATCATTTGATGTTAAATATTGCCAAGTCCACTATCATGCCACCGACATGTTCAAGAGAAGTTGACCTCTTTAGAATACTTAACCTCCCTCTGATACCTCACACAAAACATCTTATCCTTCTCTGTCTTGTGTCGATGATGTGGGAAACATTATGGCCCACCTTCGATCAAGGTCACTTCCTGTCGACTTCAGCTCATTATCCAGGAAGTTGACTTAGAGACTCCCTTTAGGTGCCTTGGAGCCTGCATGCCTCAATGGTAGGTTCTTTGAGTTCGACGCAAGTTTTTCATCATTAGCCACCGATCGAATGATTCTACGGGTGTTCGACGTCGGCTCACTGATTGGCATGCCGTATATTGTACCTATAGTACCTTGAGGACCATTGTCATTATTGGTGGTCCCTCTCGCATCTGTTAACAGTTTTCATCATTGACAGGTAATCCGACGATAATCTTGCATGTTCGACTTCGACTCCCATATTCACATGCTTGAACTTGTACTTTGTTTGGGACGAGATGGAGTGCAAGACCTTGGATTTTGCCTATTGAGATCTAGGTTGCATTTTGTGGATTATTATAATCATTACATGACTCATTCACTGAAGGGCTGTGACCATGCCTGAGTCTATTCATAGATCCTCACTGGATGGCTGTGTCCATACCTTGGATCCAGATTTTTATGTACTCTACTATGGATGGCTCCACCCATACCACATATATCATGTACTTGAGATATCAGTTGTACTTCGTGTAGGTTCTCCGGCGGCCGTGTTTTCAGTCGACCATGTTCTTGTAAATCATTTCACCCCTCTCTCTCTCGGGCCTCATGCTTTAGGGGGCATCTGTTACATAGTAATTTGTCACCATTTGTCACCGTCCCTGTTACCCCTCCTCCCGCACATTGGAGGACTTATTCCGGAACCTGTGAGAAGTGACATAACCTGAAAACACATGCATTGTATCCCTTTGAGTATGTACTTCATATGCCCTGAAGACACCTTCTGCAAAATACCCATGAAAATAGCCCTTTTTCCATTGGCGTTGTGCCAGAGTGTATGAATCGCGCCAATGGGGGAAATCCTCCAAAGAGGGCGCGCCAGCTGGCGCTCTGTCTCAGAGTCGCACTCGCGCCAACCCAGTTGGGTAAATTTTTTAACAAACAAACTTCCGAAGGTTCCTTCTAACCTATCCATGAACTAATCTCAATTTGAGTTAGTTCAGTTGGGCTTCGAATCTCCCAAGGAGGGAAGTAGTTCTCCACCTCTCATGGAAGATTCCTAATGATAAGGATAATCCCATGAATCTTGTGGATGATCTTATCTCCTTCTCCTCCCTCTATATAAGCTTGTCTCTTTGCCTTTGACAAGCTAGTTAGTAATTCTACTCTTCAAGCTCCAAATTCTAAGTCCCAAAGTCTGAGAATTGCTAAGCTCATGCTACAAGAGGCCTTGTTCATCCCCATAAGACTATATCTTTAAGGAGGAGATCTTTTTCCAAGTAACCAAGGAGAGAGGCGCTTGTTCCCCATCCCCTACAAGCTTTGCAAGGCATGTGTTGCTGATCACCCAGCCAAAGGACGATTTGACGTCAAAACTTGGTTGTATTCTCTTTTGTTTATCAATAATAATAGATGACTATCATTATGTTTCCACTCTTATTGTCTTTATAATGATGTTTGAGTTGTATCCTTTCTGATTGATACATAGTTGCATTTCTTGGATTTTATGCTTGTATTTGTCCTGTTCTTTGCATGTGCAGGTGTCTGTTCACAAGGATTGTGAGGATTGTGACCAGCTAAAGCGAAAGAACGGGAGTGACGACTCTTCTACGAATACTAGCTTTGGATTCAAGGTAGGCCCTCATCATCGGTATTTACTTTGCAATTAGGAACCTGCGTGTTAGCGTTGTTTGATTGTTGCTAGACCCCATTTAGGCTAGTGGGATCGCCTCTCTCCGCAGAGGGGATTTACCTCCACAATAGCACTGCCTGCTTATTCCTGATTATCATCGAGACCATGCTTTATGGCTCCTTTGAGGCATTTCCCCGACTCTCCGGCCTCCCCAGTCGTTTCTCTTTTGTTATCATCCCTCTGCGGCCCTGCGGCTTCCCTGCGCGTTGTCTATTCGATTGGCCATCTGGCTTTGCTACTCTATGGCTTCAAACACATCATTGTCTACCAAAAACACCCGCTTGCAGCATGGAACAATGACCAGGAGCGATTACAGATGATTCAGAGCCTTCCTCCAAGAAAAAACTTGAAAATGGACAAAATTCCATTACACAGAGATTTTTCCGAAATACATAGGAAAACACTATCGAGTGCGAAATCTAGACCTTAAATTCCTTGAGATCACCCCTATAAACCCATTGGGTCCGCCATTCTATCGCAAATCACTATTGCATGGTGTATTGGCCAAAACCCCAAATACAAAGGAATACATAGAAAATCCTAAATCCCAGGATTTAAAATATTATAGAATCGCATGGATAATCATTATTGGGTCTAGGTCTTGATCGCTAATCACAATTGTAATGCCCTGGTGGTTCTTTCCATTACTTATGAACTGTGTCGACCCAATCTGCCGATCTGATCATCGGCAATCGCAACATCGCACAAAGCTATGAGCTCCACACATCGGATCATAACTTTCATAGAAAACAATTAGACAAGAGTTACAAAAACTTCAACCTCTAAGATGACATTATGCTAATGTCATCATCTCCACGTGGCATCTCCTTATTGGTGACATGTCTCACGTGAATTTTCCCTATTAGGCCACCCAAAATACTAAATTTGACTACCACGTGTCCTCTGTGTGGCCACATCATGCTGATGTCATCTGATTCATCATCTTATCAGTGCCAATCCCCTTCTACCATGTGCCCTATTCGAGGAGAGAGGAAGGGTCCCTCTGTCCTTTGGTTTTTTAAAGAATTTCTTTATAAATACTTATCCTCACAACTTCGACACTTTTTAAAAGAACTCATGCATAAGGACTTACAAAACTACAATGTTCATATGGTCTTGACCTTCCAAGATTCCAACCTGCTCTAATATTCTAATATGCTTCCTACCAGTCCTTCCGATATCAGGTCCTGATGTTTTGACCCCTCTTCGATATCGGGTTTTGAGAATCAGCTCCTGAAATTCCAACCCTCTGAAATTTTGTCCTCCCGAGGTCCTGAAATGCCACTTTACTCTAATATTTGAGCCTTCTTAGGACTTCAAGAACCTAACTTCAGCAATTAATAAATTTTTATCCACAAGGCCATTTGCTGACTTCCACACACCGTTGGAAAGCTCTCTCATAACACTTTTTAGTGGAGAAGGTCCAATGTAGACTTTGAACCGATTCTCTACCTCATAAATGGTTGAAAACTCTCTATTGTTCTTTTCACCTTGGCGCTTATCTTGTGCCTGGAATCGTGGACACCCAACCACCATAGTCATCATTTTATGGCTTCTCCAATAAGCATGCTACTATGGTGAAACTCTACTAGAGACTACAGGAACCATAGGACTCCCCCTAAGCTTGACACATCAACCATATCAATGCTAGTATTGCATACCACAAAACTCCATGATAATTAACTTGACATCAATGCCAACACACTTGTAGCAACTTTCCATCTAGAAAATGCCAACTTTCCAACAAATATTTCACTATGCAATATGTTTTGAAGATTGTTTAGAAAAGTTTCCGTGAAATCACATAAATTATCTTTTGTCGACGCGTTTCGAACCAACCAGTGTGGTTCATCGCGAGGACAAGTTGAAGAACCAATCGAGCTTAGCTTGTTAAATAGTATGTGCAAAGACTCCAACAGCTATATTGCCAATGACTAATTCTGACCTAAAGACCCGAGTCAAACCAATATTATTCTTGTTATATTTAATTATTGTTATTTTTAGAAATTAGTTAAATTAGGCAAACCATATAATAAAAGTATTCATTTGTTAATTTAACTAAATGTACTTGTATATATATATATATATTTATTATATTATATATATATATATATATTATTATCCAAAACCGAATTCATTCAAATTAAATAATATCATAGGTACATCATTATTTATTAAAATATAAAAGTCATTATCAAATGAATTCTTGAATTATAGAATTTAACTTAATTTTACTAATTTCTAACAATAATAGTAATTTATATAACAAGAATAATAGTGTTTGACTGTGTTTTTTTAATAATATTGGAATAATAAATTATAAATAATAAATATTATTTAATATGTAAATTATTATAATTATATCTTGATAGAAGATATAATTTAATGGACCATTAGATTTAAATGATAAATAAGAATTTATTTTAAATAAATATATGATGTACATATGATATTATTTTAATTTGAATTAGTTCGTTTTTGGATATATATATATATACATTTAGTAATATACAAGTACATTTAGTTAAATTAACAAATGAATACTTTTATTATATGATTTACCTAATTTAACTAATTTCTAAAAATAATAATAATTAAATATAACAAGAATATTATTGGTTTGACTCGTGTCTTTAGGTCAGAATTAGCCCTTGGCAATATAGCCGTTGGAGTCTCTGCACATACTATTTAACAAGCTAAGTTGGATTGGTTCTTCAACTTGTCCTGACGATGAACCACACTGGTTGGTTCGAAACGCGTCGACAAAAGAATATTTATGTGATTTCGCCGAAAAAAATTTAAACAATGTTATGGATCGCAGAAGTCTAAATTCCTTAATGTTTTGAAGAATTAAACCTTTAGATTTAGATGTGTAATTGTAGACACAAAGATCAAAATTTTCTTGATCTCATGCATGTATATAACATTATGAATGCACCTAAAACTGTCATTTGGTAAAGTCATTGGAATATCTCCATATCCCATGATATGATTTGCACAATCATTGCTAAAATAGATGCTTCCACCATTGCTTATTTCATTGAATGTTTCATACAAGTCCTTATTGCACGTCATGTGGATTGAACCTCCAAAGTCCACAAACCAAGCATTAACATCATCTCTTTCACAAGCCAATACAACATTAGACATAAAAAACTTAAGATTTTTGAGATCAGAATTCGGGCTTTCTCGTGCAAAAAGTCTTGAATGTCTTATGAGTTTATTATGCCGAGCATCATCACTTTTATTATTATAGCATTCTCTCACAAGATTCCCACTTCTACCATGGTAAAAGCATTTTATTCTAGAATCATATCTAGCAATGACATACCTTGATTTGATTTCGGAAATGTCATTTTCTCACATGAGCTTCCACCTTTATTTGCTCCTCCTTGTTTCCCTTTGAAGAATTTCTTTTTCGCCACAAGTTCGAAATCTAGATTCCGAGGCTTCAAATTCTTGCGCCTCTCTTGTTGCCACAATATACGTGACAATTCCTCAAAGTTTGGTGATTTCACCCTTGTTGTTACCGATTCACCATGTTGGTAAAAGAAAACAAATAGAACCACATAGTGCTGAACAACACCACATAAAACCGAAACAGAAACAGATTTGATTAGGAAATTAGTGTGTCTTCTTGCTTGTTGTTGGATGTACTTGTTAAAATCATAAGAAATGTACTTGCCAGAAGTTGGATGTACTTGCCAAAATCATAAGAAATATACATGTCAAAATCATAAGAAATTAGTATATCTGCTTGCAAGTTGTTGGGTGTACTATTGGTTTTATAGTGGCAGCTACCACTAGATGTACCTGCCAAAATCATAAGAAATTATTATATCTGCTTGAAGGTTGTTGGATGTACTCTTGGTGTTATAGTGGCAGCTATCAAAATTGATCCTTGGTCTTCTTTAGATTAGGTGACAATTACCCATTCCCCAAATTGTAATAGAAAGAGAAAGTGGTAATAGAAAGAGAGTGGTGAACACCACCACCTAAAACCAAAACAAAACAAAAAAGATTCGATTAGGACGTTGATAGGATAACAACCACCTACAAATGAAAGAATCTGATCGAAGCAAATCTAATTCTGCTATCATGTGACTTTAACTTCATGATGTATGGAGTGATCATGTGAAGTTTGTGTTGCCTGCTATATAACTATTGCTCTCTTCCCCAATATGACTAAAGTTTTATAAATTTGAACTTTCCTCGTACCTTCCTTCTATACTAAAGATAGGTCGTTACGCAATTTCTAGGTATTATTTGAGTAGTTATTATTTGAGGTTAGATGTGAATAGAACGAGTTGACTAAATTGCGTTTCCTCGAAGCTTCATTCTCAAATTACAAATAATGAATTTCACTGTCGAGCTTGCGTGTCTTCCCTGCTTAGTAGCATATGGAGAAAGGTTTCTATCACCACCACTGTTTATAACAATGTTTATCTGCTCCAGTTACGGAGATAATCGAATTCTACTCTGCTGGGGCGATTGAACAGGTCCATGTCCATTGAAGTGACAAAACAAAGATAAAACGAGACTGCTCGTCCCACTTTATCGCTGATGTTCGAGACGTTTATCAGTTGGCCCTGGAATTAATCGGAGAGAGGTGCCGGGCTTTAAGAATAAATAGGGCATCTGGATGCAATTGCCAGGTGTGTTCTCAGCTAGAAGTTGGATAATCTGCCGGCATCTGTTTTGAGATCACGCAAATGAGCAGCTATTAACAGTATGGAACACTCTAATTCCCAGACCGACTGGCTAATGATATTAGCTTTTGCAGCAATGGTTATAGTGAACGTATGCTTGCTATCCTTCATCGCCTGCTATCGCTGGCGAATATGTCTGACAGAGACTATAGGTCCAGACAGAGGCAGGGATGTTAGTGATCCGGAAAACCGAGCCGGTGAAGGTGGCCCGAGAGGAATAGATGAGGCAACGTTGGATTCATATCCGACGATGGTGTACTCGGAGAAAGTTTTCCGATCATCAAAATCTGAGAGAGAAGAAGAATCAGGAGCAGAGGAGAAGATTTGCTGCTCTATTTGCTTAAGCGATTACGGGGAATCGGAGGTTGTGAGAGTTCTGCCTGATTGCAGTCACATGTTCCACGTGGATTGTATCGATCAATGGCTTCGCCGCCAGGCCACATGCCCCCTCTGCCGAATTTCCCCTCGTCTCCAATCGGCTCTGGCAGAAAAACCCTAGAAACAGAAATAGGGTATCATTGACATGGGCATGCGCGGGGGCCCGGGAGATCGACAGCCATTAGTTCGTAAGTGCGAGGATCCGGGATATCGACGGCCATCCGTTCGTATATGCAGTTCGTTACAATGGGAAGTTCACGTGCTTCTTGGTTTGCATTGCCTTTGTGTTCTGTGACATCAGAAAAATCTGGCGGTGTCTGTTTAGTGAAGGTATAGATTTGTAAGTTAAATTTAATGAAGCCATTATGCTAGGTATTTATCAGATTTGACTGGGATGGACGTTCGTCCCTTTTCTCAGGTTCACAGTTATTTATATCGAGGAAGATGAATTGAAAGCGCTCTCCATAGCTTTCAACGATTTATTTGTTTCATATTGATGATAAAACTTTAGATGCAAACTTAATGTAATGGTTTCATTATCTTGCACTCTTGTATACGATTATAGAATTGTGATTACGAAAATAACGATTATTCGTTTCAGAATATGCATACTACAATAGATATTAGGGATGATTTTTGAAATTATTGAATTTTTCTAAAAGAGTTAATTGGTTTGTAGAAACCTTGTTTTCTTCGAGAGGATCATTGTGCAATTACTTTTCTTTAGATGTTTTGTTTATATTTGTATTACAAGAAACATATTGAATGTCTTATTTCATTTTAGAGTAAGTTAATTACCCAAAATCAAGAAACCTCTATAGATGGCCAACCATATACGAAGAATACATCTCATTCATATGCAATACCAAATCCATCTTTTCTTTTCTCTGAGTAAAATTTCAAAAGCATGAACACATGCCATTTCATATACACAATAAACCCAACTTCTGAAATTTCAATGCTTGGATGCATCCCATTCATATGCTACAGTATACCCATATTTTCCTTAAATTTCAATCCATAAACACCTCCATTCATGAGCCATAACAGCACCACAAAAAACAAAACTCCCTCACCCGTTAATACATTATCTACTGAGAGAGAGGTAAGACAAAAGGACAGCACTTTCTATGGATCCTCCATGTCTCTGAAGGAGATAAGGAGCGTCCTGTGACCCATTAATGCATCGTCTTATCAGGAGTGCGAGGTAAGACTAAAGAAAATCACTAGCTACGGATGTTTCATGTCTCCATAAGGCCTTGATAAATCTTTGTTTATTTTGTAAATACAATAATTTGATTGCATTTTAACACTGTAAATACTAAAAATGAGCTCATAAAGAGCAGATAATCAAGAAAGAAACGCTTCAATCACAGACTGGAAATCAGGAATGGTGATTATTTTATAATGACCGAATCCACCTTCTAATCAAATCTTCTTCCATTCTTTCTCTGTTCTTTCCTTCCCGCCAGAGGAGTGCGCCACCATTACCAGATCAAATACTAGAACTAAATTAGGATCCAGAACTGGCTTCTCTTCGACAGGGATACCTTTTAACCATTTGATTGTCCATGATCCCTCTCATCTCAGAGTATGATTAAAAGAATGAATTCAAAATATGCTTTCATATTTTTTATTTGTTTTCTTTTCTATTATTTTGTAAGATAAAAAGTCATTGTCCTGGTTTGGTGGCCAGCTGTGTGACAATGCCATTCACTGGTTGTAATCTAACCGAACATGTTGGCTCGTGATGAGAGCCCTTGTCTTATGCTTATAAGCCATTACCCTGTTTTGGTATCCAGTGTTGGTAATGTCGATTAAACTATTTCCCAATGATCATGGTAAGCAGGCTTGTGATAAAACCCCTTATCTTTTATATCAAATATTTTAGAATTACACTCTGAGTAATCATAAACTTGGATAAATGGGATGGACAATTTTCTCCTTAAGAGAGAATGGATGACAAGGTAAGAGTTGAAGATGCTAAGATTGAAGTAGTTTCTGTTTTGATATTGATAACCCTTTTGCGACTAGTTTGAAAACATTAAAATGATTTATAGTACTTCTAAATCTTGAGAAGATTTAACAAAAATAAAATGGGGTTTTCAGAATGTGAATATACCTAATTTCCTAGAAATTGTCCCTTTTGTTTAAGGCTTCTATTTTCAAAAGTAAATATCAAAATTACTTCTTTTGAGCAACTTTTCAATATAGAAAAGGCTAATAGAAGATATCTTACAACTTTATTTCCTAATGGTCCTAAAAACTACAAATCCTACTAAAATTAAAGGAGAAGGGGTTACCTCCTCAATTGCAGAATTTTTTTAAGATGAGGCCATTAACAGGAAGAGAGCCCCTCTTTCCTAATAGATCTTGTAATATGAATGTCGAATGGCCTATCTTCTCGCTGATCTGAAATGGTCCAAGCCACATCTTTTGGAACTTGGTGTGTTTACCTTTATCCTCATGGGCTTTGTCCCATTTCAGAACTAGATCACCAACTTGCAACTGTTTCGAACTAGATGAAGTTGAATCAAACGATGACTTGATTATCTGCTGATTTTTTGCATGAGTAATTTTGGCCTTTTCTCTTTCTTCTTCTAATTTTAAGATTTGATCATGTGTGAGATGGATAGAAGAAGAGGGGCTTTCTTCAATAAACTGAACTAGGGATAGAGAAGGAAGCAATAGGTTGGTTGGTAGCACTACTTCTTTCCCATATACAAGATTGAATGGAGAAGTACCTATGGAGGCCTTCTGCGTTATTCTATCAGCCCATAGTGCGGATATTAAAGATTTGTGCCAGTTTTTATGATTCTGTTCAATAGTTCGCTTAATAATTTTGACTAGATTTTTATTGGTAGACTCTGCTAAACCATTACCCTGGGGATAGTAATTTGCAGAATATTTCAATTTAAATCCTCTTTTAATAGCGAAATCAAACATGGAATTTCCAGAGAAATAAGATGCATTATTGAAAACAAGAGCATTTGGGACACCAAACCTGGTAATGATGAATTGATCTATAAACTCTATAATTCCTTCAGAGTTTTTTGTCTTTAACGGAATTTCTTGAACGCACTTGGTAAAGTAATAAGTAGCAGTAAGGATATACTTATGTTGTTTGGAGGACTGTGGAGTTATTTCCCCAATGATATCTAATCCCCATTATTCGAAAGGTTGATCAATGTTGACTGGTTGCAAAGGGAAAGCTGGTTTTCTTTGTCTTCCACTGGAGATTTGAGAACTTCATAATTTCCTTACATATTCGTGAGTATCTCTGAATACGGTGGGCCAATAATATCCAGCATGAATGATTTTGTGGGTTGTTGTGTCAGCTCAAAAATGTCGTCCTGCTGGTCCATCGTGTAGCTCCTGCAAAACCTTTTGTGCTTCAGGTTTTTCCAGGAATCTTAATAAAATTGAATCATAATTTTGCCTAAAAAGTACATCATCAATGATTATGAAGTTTTTTTCCTTTAATCTAATGGCTCGTTTGTTTTTATAAGAAATATTAGGAGGTCCATATCCATTTTTCAAATAAAAGATCAAGTCTGCATATTGAGATTCAAAATTAGTGATACTTATCTGGTTGATTTCTTCAATATGTTTTGTATCACCTGATTCTTCAATGTTGGATGCTGCTGCTAATAACCTGCAAAAACCTTGGCCTCTAACAATCTTTTCTGGCTTGATTTCCAAGTCATATTCTTGAAGTGTTGTAACCCAATTTGCCCTTTTCTCACATAATTCCCTTTGGATCAGTAATTGCCTTACTACAGAAAAAGGAACTATAACTTTTGTATGGGCTTTTAAAAGGAAGGGCATGTAATGTTTAACAGCCTTATACACAGCAAAGGCTTGTTTTTCAACTTCAGAATAATTTAGTTCCACACTCTGAAGATTTGAACTAAAAAATGAAATCGGTGCTTCCAAGTTGTGATCATTAATCTGAGTGAGTACTGCTGCATAAGATGAATCAAATGCGATAGTATACAATATGAAATGATTAGAAAAATTAGGAGTGTTTAAAGCGAGGGCATTAATTATTGATTGTTTGATTGAATCAAATGCTTCCTTTTCTGCAGATCCCCATCTAAACACTGAATTTTTCTTAATCATGGTTTGTAATGGTAAAATGATGTGGGAAAAATCGGGAACAAATCTTTTGACAAAGTTAATTTGACCTAAAAATGACTGCATGGATTTTTTGTTATGAGGAAATGCGATTTGAAAAATCTCTTTAAAGTTCTTAGGCTTTGGAAACAATAAAGCCCAAGAACTTTCCTTGATTCAGAGCAAAGAAGGATTTTTTGGGATTGAGCAAAATACCATACCTTCTACAGCGTTCAAGGATTTGATTCAAATCATGTAAATGGTTGGATCTCTTCTTGGAAAATACAATAATGTCATCTAAATAGACTGCTACTGTTTTGTTGATCAATCCTTTGAAGGCTATATCCATTGCTCTGTGGAATGTAGCTCCTGCGTTAACAAGTCCAAAAGGCATTTTCTAATAGGTGTAAGTTCCCCATTTTGTTCTGAAGGTGGTTTTGAGTCTATCATCAGGATGTACTAGAATTTGGTTATATCCTGAAAAACCATCTAAAAAGGACATTAGCTCAGAACCTGCTACTGAATGGAGTATCTACTCCATGATAGGTAATGGGAAATTATATTTTTGGCTTGCCTTGTTTAGATTTCTGAAATCTATACAAATCTTGATGTCACCATTTTTCTTCCTAACAGGCACCATATTGGAAACTCAGTTTCAGTTCCGAACAGGAAAAATAATCTTAGCTTTCAAGAGTTTATTGAGTTCTGATTTTATCTGACTCTCTAAGTTCGGATGTATTTTTCTCAACTTTTGTTGAATTGGTTTTTGTTCAGAAAGCATTGGAATGGTATGATGGATGATTGATGTATCGTATGTTTTTAAGTCATCATATTTCCAAGCGAAGACATGCTTATTTTTTCTTAATAATCTAATAAATGATATCCTTTCTTCCACAGAAAGTCCTAGTCCTAAATTGATGTTTTGAGGGTTCTGCTCAGTACCAAGATTTATCAATTCGAATCTTAAGGTAGAACTTTGGAGTTTTGAATTGGTTACCTGTTTAAACATGTCTTTAATATCGTAGAAATCTTCAAGTTTAACCACAGGTTTTGGTGTCGAGTTCATGTTTTTCTTTCATATGAAGATCATGATCGCTTTCATCAATGATTTGATCATTGTACGACTTGTCGGAAGTCTAGAAATGTAAGACGTCTTCATCGTGATTGAACACTCGCCAATTGGTGACATTGTCAGGAATCGATGGTCTAAAAATCAACACTACTGAAAATCTATCTGGGCTATAATCTTAGGAAGGTAGGAGTTTAGATGAAAAATTGGCTAACAAGTCAACTGCTGCATTCTGGGATCTAGGAATAGGTGAAATATTGAATGCTAAAAAATGAGATATAAGCTCTTGGACTAAAGACTGATAGTGCTTGAGGTGACTAGAGAGATAATGGATTGTATTTCTGACTTGTTTTATGACAATCTCTGAATCGCCAAACACTTTCAAATGTTTAACTTTCAGGCCAATAGCTTTATATAGTCCTTGGACCAAGGCCTCATACTCAGTTGTATTATTCATGCGTTCAAATTCCAACCTACAAGACAATATTGTTTTTTCTCCCTCACGGCTGACTAAAATACACCCTACTCATGATCCTCCACTGGATTTAGAACCGTCAAAATATAAAGACCAAAATAAAGAATTATCAACAGTTTTATTTACAGTGTTCTCAACAACATTAACATATCTTGATGTATCGGTTTGTGAAAAAATTCCGATTTGGGATGTGAAATTGTTTACCGAGAAAGGAGATGGTTGGGCAATATAATTCCCAAAGAATGATTCATAAGAGTAATTTCCCAACATATTATTGTTAAATGTTATTGGTTTATTATCTTGTTCGAATTTTGTGACAGTATGGGTCATGTGTTTCTCCTGATTGATTGTTATTTGATTTGGCTTTCCCTTATAGGGTAGCCACATATGGGACCAATCGGTAGAAATATACCCATGGAGCTTTTCAGACCAATCCCTGCTCAAGGTTAAACCATAAAACTCAGGTATATCAATGATTAAGATATCAATTCTTTGAACTACTCGTGGATCAGCTGATGACCTGATAGTTACAGAGTTTATTTCCCCTAAGACCTAGACTTTGGTTCTACCTAATTGCACAATGTGAATTGAAGACTTTTGGGGTTCTATGTTCAGTTTAGAACAAACTGAAGCTGGAATTATATTAGAGGATGTCCCTGAGTCAATCAAACAGTTGTGTAGATTTCGATTAAAGATTTCGTAGGTTAAGAGGAAAGCGGGGGTACGGGAATTTCATTTGTCTCCAATTAGAACTGTATTAGTAGCCTCAACTCTACTAGAAGGTGGTTGTCTTGAATCATTTGCATATTTAGCACTAGGAAGAGGCGAAGAAGGAACAACATTTAGTTCCTTAAGAAGCAATTTCTGCTGATGTTTTAATTTGCTAAGTTCAAACATGGTGATGTTTGCCTTAGTCTTCTTCATATCATCAACAATATTGTAATCCATTGAATCTGACACTACCAACGTCTTGGATGTTGAAGGTATATTTGAGGACGATGGTTGGTTTTGAGGTACTGTTGCAGCCGGCTTCTTTGTGGGTACCTTTTCCTTTGTAGTATTAGTACCTGCACTCCTTTTCTTTGAACTTGCCTGGACAGGTTCAGGGGCACTTTTACTCCTAGTAGTCACAAGAAAAGCTTCTTGTTCATTTTCTGTATCAAAGTTAGGCAATATGAAGTCCCACATTCCATGGCATTCAACAACTTCCTCTTCTTCAAATTCATCAGATGGTGAAATTGTTTCATCTTCTTCTTCTTCTTCTGGGTCTGAATCTGCATTAGATATAACATTTGGTGGTTTTTACTCAGGTTTCTTGAAATTCCTATATGGTTTTGTTTGTTGAATTTTCTGCTACTTGCTTTTTAATTTCAACCATTTCATTTGACATTGTTTTGAGGACCTTTTGTAGACCCTCCATATCGTATGGATCTTTGGGGGTTTTCTTCTTTGAATCATCCTTGAAAGAAACTCTTTTGGATTTCCTATCTTCGAGAGCAGCTTTCTTTTCCAAAGCGATAATATTTTTTTCCACAGCGAGGGCTTCTTTCATGTTTTTGGCTAAAGTTGGTTTCCCAGCCCTATCTACAAAAATGGCTATTTTTGAAGGTAAGTCTGTGATGTACCACTTGCTTCTGATTTGCTCACTTGGCTTGGAATCGATGGGGATTTTATTCAAGAGCTTATTGAATCGATAGTTCAACTCCTTAATCGGTTCTCTAAATTCAATCCTTAGATTTGAAAGATCATTAATCAGTGTCGCTAAGGATCTATCATCGCCATATTTGTTAAGAAACTACTCCTGAAAGATATTCCAACTGGTAATGGATCCAGACGGCAACGAAAAATAACAAGACCCAGCTGATCCTTGTAAAGTGTAGGGGAAAAGCCTAACTACAACATCTTCTTCTGTTACTCCTTTTAGATTAATTAACAACATGAAATTGTTTATGTGTTCCTCAGCTAATGTTCCAGCGTCTGGATTAAACTTTGGTAACCACTTCTCAGGATAATCAAGTAATGGATGTAATGGTGCAGGCATAGTGACCACACCAGGACTGTTCCATGGATTCTGAGCCATCTTGAGACTACCAACGATTGTCGGTGGTGTTCCAGGTGCTTGGGGAGGAGGTGGTATTGAAGACTGAATAGATTTTGATGTCGAAGGTGGTGATCCCTGGTGAACAACGATATGTAATGGGGGATTGGATGCTTGACTTCACACTGGAGAGTATGAGATGGAAGATGACGGAGAAAAGATCTCACTACCAAAACCTTCAGTGTTCTTTTTAGCCTTTTTCCTTTATGGTAAAGGCAACTCAGCAGATTCAATGCCGAGTTTTTCGCTTTGAAGTCTGGTGAGAGGGTGAGGAAGATGGAATTGCGAAGTCTCACTGCCTTGAGATACTTTAGATTTTTGAGGTGATATCGAAAAGCCTTGAAGTTTCTAGATGATAGACTGAACTTCCAGGGACTACAGACTTAAACGTTCTGAAGTATGATGGGGTTGAGCAGTGGTAGTTGATCCCTCTTCTTCTCGTTTGGACATTGGTGTTTCAGAATGCAAACGGGAGATCCGAGGTGAGGTGGAGGGTGATTTACTCTGAGAATGGTCTGTAGGCTTTCATTTACTCACCATTCATAGTTGATGGCCCTCCTTCTAGCGCCAAAAATGTTGATGCCCCGAAAATCATTGCATCAACATGGAGGGATAACCACCAGGTCTGGACCTTAATACAGCTCCTTTTTCATTTGGGATGGTGGCTCCGACTGCATATAATGGGACCAGTTTTCCAGTAATGAATAAAAGGGGTGGATGAGTGATAGGTTTTCTAATAAGTGATAATGAATGGAGGAATTAATCTATAAGCGAAAACACAAATGATTATTCTATCCCAAGAAGCTTCTATTCTTAAGTGGAACGTTTGATGATTTGTGTTCGTCAATAGGCATATAGATGACACTATTCAATAAACATAGACATTCATTTAAATAATAATTGCTTCATTCAAGTAGTTGAACGAAGTAATTAATAAAACATTGTTACACTTGTCTTTTTATATTACTGATACATGTATGATTAGAAGAAAAGCAAGTTGTAAACATCCAGTAGTTGAAAGTATAAAGACTACTATTAAAACACATGCATATATTCAATAATAGCAAGAATGATCAAATAACAATTCACATAAAAAGAATGAATTCAGACATAGATAGTAGTACCATATGAGCTGCAAATCATTCCCAACATCAATCGTAATTCGAATTCCTTATTCCGACTCATAAATACTTTTAAATAAAGGCAGTAGTGCACATCCACATAAAAGCTTCATTATCAAAAATTGGAATAATTGGTACAGTCTTTATAAAAGAATATGCCCTCAGTAAAGTAGTGCCACTTCAAGCTTAAGTCATATACAAAAACTTACGACCCTTTCTAAATACATGAAAGGGTCTATAAATACTAAATTAAACTAACAAACTACAAAATTAAAATGCTACTAAATTGGTATAACTTGATCTTGAATATCTCCCCCACAACAATCTGGTAGTCGGCAACATGATTCATCACTCTGGTTGTTTTCCTTTTGACCTGAGTTGGCATATCCCCAACATTGGTTCCACTTCTTGAGGGCAACTGAGACGAGAATTGATTTGAGCAGCATAGGTGGCATCGTGTATATCGGGAATGATACACCCAACTCATAAAATGTTGAAGGTTTGGAAACCAATGATCATTGTAAGTTTCAGGCTATAAGTAAAACAACATTTATCATACTAAAGCATGGGTGATGAGGAGAGTACCCTAGAATACAAAGATCTCTATGGACAAAATCATGTCTAGGTGAACTAAAGAAAACCAATAAGTAGATTGTCATGATGAAAACTAAGAAGTTGTCTTGATCTCCCAAGGTAACCCATGGTGATAATTTTTGTGGCTAATAATGGGAAATTGGTTTTGTCACTGAGCTTAATCATCTCAAAATAAAAAACTCATTGAATTGAATAAGTTGGGTTTCTAGACATTTTTGAGTGAGTATTGGGATTGCCTACATAGTGCTTAATCATGGCACTGGTGATATTTGCATTGGGTCCAATCACAAAAAATGATCTAGTTTTGGTTTCATATAATAGAAATTCTCTATTATTGTTTTTTAATAGAATTGTCCCATCCCTTGCAGCCTCCCAATGCCAGTTGCTGATCTTGTTCACTACAAATATCTTGAGGTATACTATTATCAAAGGACTGCATTGTTGGATTTTCATCAAATACTCCGAGGTGAATTTGAATAATGAAAGGGTTTATTAGAGCTAGATAGATTAAGGATTCCTTCAAATTCACAACCTCCACTGCTACTTCTGCATGATCCCCAAGGAATATTCAATAATTGACATCTAATGATGTTAATCATCCACAAGCCAAAACTGAAAACTAATTAATATAGAATAGATTATTCTCTACAATCCAATAACAGAATAGAATCTTCAACTATTTCTACCACTCAGTAGCCTCAGTCACATTTTCTACTCCTCTTTCAGGAGTTGTAATCTAGTGGTGGGTGTTGTAAAAAACATACGTTGAATCACACTTAGATTCTACATGTCTACATAATGCAATTTAAAAAATAAAATTAGTTACCTTGACAGCCAATCAAAACCATATGCATATCTTCTAATTTAAATGCTTGATAACTAAGCAACTCTTTTGAGGATGTACAAAGCTAGAATTTATTGGATGATAATTTAACTATTCAGTGCTCATTGTCCCTCTATAATTCCATTAAGAATATTGGGGTTTTCACAGGTTGTATCTCCATTAACCGTTTTTTAACAACACATGACACTTGCAACCTGGTCATTCATCACTCAAATCTTAAATGGTGGGTTATAAGGGTCCTCTAGGTCTTGTTGTGTATCCTGCATTTGTAGTTCTAGATTTGAGATTACAATCACCAACCAAAAGCATAAATTATATAATAGGTGAATAAATGAATTTTCAATTATAGATCATACTATTTGTACCTTGGCATCAAAATGGAAGCTATCAAACTCATTCCAATTATCCAAATCATAAGTAGTGTAATGTTTACAACAAGCAACAACCTTCAATTTGTTACCATTTCGACCACTTGTTGTCTATAATCATGTTACATAGCGGGTGCCATGTCTACAAACAACTAAAGGTCATGTCCTGTAATTTCTTGATCATGGCCCCATCTGGTGTCATGAAATATATTCACATTAGGGCTCTAATATGCCAATAATGTCAATCCTTCATTATACATTACATGAGCTTCTGTTGATACAACCTGCACATGAATTATAGTTCTAATATTTCTTTCTAAGCTTTGATCATATTTAATCAATATTTCCAGGATACTTAATGAAAACTATAAGCATGAAAAATAAATGAAAATTAAAAATCCAATCAACAAATTCATGAGACTATGAAAAATCTTTAAAAAATCAAAATAATAATTAATTGATGCATTACAAATATATTGCACACAACCAAACTTAGTCTCAAAACTCAAGTTCCTAGAGGAAATACAATTAGAAGTACTATAGAGTGCAACAATACTATGTCAACAAAGCATCAATCTCAATGTCAAAGTCAAATTTCATGACAAGAGTAAAAACATAAAGATTGTAATGATTAAAAACTGTATATTACCCAATGTATTGTGAACATAGTGAGTAGAAAAATAATACAAAATTCAAAACATGTGACTACTTAGAAGCCATATAAAATGACAAAATGACTTAATATTAATTCAATATAATCCCTAGTTTTGTAGCATTTGTAGAGGAGAAAACATTAATAGCATGATGCGAATATTATCAAGGATATATGATAGCATCTATGAACTCAACTCCCAGGCCTAGATGAAGGAAATCTGGTGCATACAGGTCACAAGAGAATATTGATGCAACTATTTGTAATCTCACATGAGGGGAATTTCAATGTTAATCTGTTTCGCGTGTCCCTAGGCCACATAAGTGTAAAAGAGTTCCATACATAATTCAGGAAAAATATCTACAAGTTGTGGCTCAAGCCATAGAATGCGAGATCATGGGATAATATCCTTTGTAATAAATGTTATATATAGTATGTATTTCAGAAGTGCATCATCAAAACATAAACAAACAAAAATTGGCAAAAGTCCCATTCGACCCAGCAATTTCCTTTCCATCGACATCGTGCAATTTATCTAATTAAATTTAATTAAATTAATTAATTAATTTTATTAAAAAACCCTGATACTTAGTTTTTTGATTCATACATGCTGCTTTTGTCCAATATCTCAAACAAATATCGACATTCTAAAAAAATTATACTAACATTCTAAAAAGATTATAATAACGAAATATAAAATTATTTTAAAACTTTTTAGAGGTATAATACAATCTTAAAACGATCTCAGAAATATAAAACTATCAAAAGAATATATTTACTGGATATAAAATATAGCAAAACGACGCGCGTATCATAAATAAGTTGAAATTATAAATATATATATAAAAGTTGAAATTACATATATACATAAATGCTTCAAATTTATCATCCCGTCTAAAACCATAGTTGTCCTTTGGGAAGACGGTGGATATTCTTCCCCTTGTTCCGTCAACAGAAGCATAATCAAGTCAACTGCAAAGCGTGGTTAAAGGAACCTATGCAATTGCTTCCTCAACAGAATCATATCCAAATCAACTGCATCTATCCACTTAATGAAGGAGTTGTCTATAATGTGATTTTTTTTGAGATTCCAGTGACGAAATCCGGCGGAAGAAATTGAGGTTAAATCTTGATTTGTTGCAGTTAAAATGGTTTTTTAACTGCATATTTGGATTCAGCATCTGGAAAACCCCTGGGACGCTTTGATTGTGCATAAACTAGCTATCAAACTTGAGATTCCAATAAATTGCTACCGGATTTTGACCGGAGAAATCCACCAAAAAAACTTTCAAAAAATCGCATTATAGACAACTACCTTAATGAACTCTAGTAAAATGAAAAACGGGGTGCAGATGAACGGAAAACAGGATGCAATTCCCGAAATTAATGAGCCCTTGTCAGGGGTAGTGCGGGATGCAATTCCCGAAATTAATGAGGTCTTGTCAGGGGTAGTGCGGTACGCGGTTAACCACTTTGGAGATTTCTTGCCCACGATCATGCAGTCTAAATTAAAAAAGTTAAAAACCAGATCAATATCTATTAAATATAGGATAAAAAAGGGTGTAATCCTAATTGATGGTCATGAGTATACAATATATATGTATACTTTTGTATAGGAGTATATAATATAATGTTATGTTGTATAGCAGTAATTTATGATTCCTTTCCAAACAGTTAATAGTATCTGGGTAGTTGTTCGTGGAGAGGGCGCAGTGGGGTGTGCGTATCCAATTCAACTGCAACTGCCTACTAATATCATTCCTCAACCCGTGAAGAGTGAAAAACGGGGAGAGGAAGATGCGAAATTAATGGAGGGCGGGATGCAGTTGCCGACCATCATGGAACCATATATTACTCCTCATCACCGTATATATATATATATATATATGTGTCTCTACAGCCTAACCACAGATAAATCGGCAACTTTGAGAATACAAATCAGAGATATTATTTGTACTGTGAGAATGGAAATGATGAGGCAGCAGATTCTGGTTACCCAACAAAACATATGCAGGTTACTACAAAACATAATCAAGTACTACAACCAACACCTTGGGAAGGAATAAAAGTAGGGAGTTGTCTATAATGTGATTTTTTGGAGATTTTTGTGACGGAATTCGGCGGAAGAAATGAGGTTAAATCTTGATTTTTAGCAGTTAAAATGGTTTTTTAACTGCATATTTGGATTCAGCACCCTGAAAAACCCCTTTGACCCTTTGATTGTGCAGAAACTAACTATCAAATTTAGGATTCCAATAAATTGCTGCCAGATTTTGATCGGAAAAATCCACCAAAAAGCTTTCAAAAAGTCTCGACAACTGCGAAAAACAGTGCTCGGAATCAACGCACCGGCGAGCGCAGTGTGGTCGGTTATTCGAAGGTTCGATAAACCTGAAACGTACAAGCCCTTCGTCAACAGCTGTTCCGTCAAGGGAGATGTCAAGGTGGGATGCTTCAGGGAAGTCAAACTCGTATCCAGGCTTCCAACGAAGAACAGCATTGAGCGCCTTGAGATTCTGGACGAGGAGAAGCACATTCTCAGTTTCAGGGTGTTGGGAGGAGAGCACCGCCTTCGGAATTATCAATCCGTAACGACATTGAACGAGTTCGTGGAGGAGGGAACATGCACATTCATAGATACCTACAGTCCTTCTCAAAGTTGTTCCCACGGCCCACGTCTCAACAGATTAATAAATAATTGTTTCTATATTCTGATCATAAAGAACAAACTACATTATTTTTTATTTGTTACGGGAAATCTGCACTCTCTGAGATTTAATTGCTATCTTCTTGTAGGTATCATAATGACATCTTCTGGTACGTATCAACATCCTGCATACATATTGACACATCTCTTAAAGATATTCATTTTCAAGGGTCTTCATTTTTTAGACCTTCATCAGAATCTTCATATCTTTTCGGGAGATTTTTAGTCAAATCTTCTTGGTCTTTGGGATGTTGATTTCCTTTATCATGGTTGCATATCTCATGATTTCTTCCTTCCTCACACATTTCATTCCCATTAGCTTTCAATTAGAGTTTATTCATTGTAGTCAACCATCTCGTACTTTGTATGAGGACATATTATGTTGATTTCATTTAGTGTGACTTATGCCTTCTTGCATCCTTTTAGAGGAGGAAATCCTTTTTCTTCTTGATCATGCTTCTTAAGATAGAAGCAATGATCCATGTTACCAACAACCATATGACATGACATGATAATATTAAACACAAGAATACATACCTTATTTTATCTTCAGGTCATCGAAGTTTCTTGCAGTAGCTTCCTTGATTTAAAATATCTTCAATCCCTTGATCTACTTCGTGTCATCATATCATCATCTCATGGATTCCATAAGTTGGATTTTATGTTGAAACACTTACTTGCTCTTATAATTAGGGAACCCTACAATGAGGATTCCATCAGAGAATTTTAAGGATATTGTATATCCTCAACTGGCAAATGTTTCCCTTTTGTATGATGAGCCTTAGATTACTCCTTTCCTTCCTTCAATGTCCATTGAGGTTCCCAAGAGCTATATATCCTACATGTTTGTCTGCCATGGATCTTGTCCTTTAGGATTCCCATGGTGATTTCACGAGCTCTTGTTTATGATTCTTCCATGATGCCATGATGCAGCTTATTATCATTTTCATTCTTATAACACAAGATTTAGGAGCTTATGATAAGACCCTTTTGTAAGGGATACTATCTTACTCATAGGAGAGATTTGTTACTCCCTCTTTCCTTGGTCCTTTTCTTCATCTTCCTCCATCTTTCACTGATATGAGCTTCCAAAATCTTTCTATAGCATTGAATCTTAGCTATACTTATTCTATCTTGCCTGACGACCAACCTTGCCTTTCCTTTCTATACATAGTTGAGTTATTCTAACCTTCAATATTTTTGTCATCAACTTGTCTTTCACTATCTCTCATAGAGAGCATAAGTTATTGAATGAGGTAACACATAGATATTTGTTACCTTGATTATCTATTAGTGCATTATAGATCAATGATGGTTATCTTCCTTCCTCGATCTTATTGATGGGACCTTATGAAGGTATCCTACATCCTTTGATACCTTTGCTTCCATGTAGATAAAATTTCATGTCACCTTCTTCATTGCACATTTAGAGAATGAGTCTTCTTATAGATTTCCTTTGATGTCTCCAATATTTCTATATGAGGGGATCTTATAAGTATCCATTTCCATAAATTTAGAGTAGATATTTTAGTGACTTCAACTTCTTAGAGGACTACCACTATCCTTCTTCTCCATGCAAGGGATTGATGACCCATCAACTTATAGATGTCCTTGCAATTCATGAAATCATTTAACAAATTTTATAAATTGAAAAGATTCTTACTTGTCATGTGAAGATGAAATATTCACCTTGATCATGTTGGTGAAGGTTGAAGAATATGTATGAGGGATTCTTCTCTGATGATCTTCTTTCAAGTGAAAAAGCCTTTCTTTAAATGGAAAAGGTTGCTCCCTTTCGATGAAGATGAATAGCTGCTTCCTCAGATGGTCTTCTTCTAGGGAAAAGATATGATCCTTGCTTGATTTTATAACCTTGGAGATGATAGTGCCTTCAATATTATTTTCCTTATTTTGTAGATCACGATTGTTGCTAGGGTTTCAACTTTCTCCAAGTTGATATGATCTTCATTTTCAAATCCTTCAAGTTGTCTTGTTTTGTAGACATATTGATGAGGGTCTTGGTGGCCTTTGAATGAGGACTGTGGAGACACAAGTTCTTGGTGTTGTAGATTGCCTCCTCGATTGTATAGACAAAATTGCTGATGTAGACTGTTGTTGTAGATTTCTAGGGTTTGATCAATTTCAGGGTTTGTTTCTTTAATGAAAACCTTGATGTCTTTTAGTTTGCTTTGATGCCCTACTAGAATATTGATCCTTGAAATGTCTCTTTTCTTCCTTCCTTTGATTGTAATCATAGCTCTGAAACCATGTTGAGGAATCTAGGGAAAATGTAGTTTATATGATTCTTTTTCACATGATAACTATGTGTGAGTTATTTTAACATTTTTCTTATTAGCACAATCTTATCTTGATACCATTAGTATGTGTATTTCTTATTTCGTCAAACAATTATCAAAATACAAGAGACAAGAACACAAGGAAAAATTATTCTTATAGTGATTCCAATTGATGAATACCAAGACCTTAGAACATAAGATGGATATAGGCTAGTTATTATACCAATAATAATATATATTGAATAAACTGATAAACAAACAATGGTATATTAACTAATTTCTTCTAATCAAATTGATAAATTTTACATTACATAAGATTAAAAATTAAGAAAAATGAAATGCTAAAGTACATAATTAATTTTAAATATAAATTATTTATTTTGTATCAAATGTCATGGAAAAAATGTTAGAGCTAAGAAAAACCCTCACACAATCCATGAAAAATAAATATATAAATAAGAAAACATTTTAATATCACTATAACAAAAGAAATGAAAACGTTTTAATATCACTATAAATGTTTATTAAATTTGTATAAATCAAGTCCATAGTGTAGAAAATTTCCAAATTCACTAAGTGGTAGAAAATTTAGCATAAAAACATAGTTTACTGTAAATTTCTAGTAGAGTAGTTTCAATGCAAAATTTTCTAGGGAAGCACTCCCTTCCAAGTTGTACATTGAGATCCTCGCAAGACCATCATATTTTGATCAACCACTGGCCCCCTTGGGTTATGGGAAACTTGGGGGTGAGATTCAATAGGTACAAAAATTAAACATCAATGTATATGGTCTATTATCCATAAATATAATATCTTGCTTTGTTATTAGACATACTAATATGATTTAATTGATTCCTACTAAGAGCTGCTTTCAAGCATGTAGTGTGTATTGCTATTGTTGTGCCTAGTAGTCCCATGTTTGGCCTATTCATGGTTACTAATCGGTTTGACATTACTAAAAATATTTTTATACTATCACATCTTAAGTTAATATGGTGATTTCACCCAAAGGAACTATTCAACCCAATATGGTAGGACCCCATGTAAACGTTGATGCCCATAAATGTCAATTTTTACTAGGATATGGAGAGGTTTGCGTTGAATTTTTAGGTAATAAAATAATTAAGATAAGTTTGAGGCAATAATTTTATGGGTTTATCGATGATGGTTTACAAGTCCATGTTATTCCATAGACCATGATATTTTCCAGTGGTGTCCGTTATGGAAAATCCTATTTAAAGGATTGGGGAAATATATTATAGAATGCAAGAGTACCAGCTTAGATATATCTTAACTCTGGACTTCATCATTCTTGGAACTTGGTAGATTTGGATTTAAGATGGATCTAGGTTGGTTTACAAAATAATTAATGTTTATGAAGTCTTTGTAATATAATTTTTCCAAATTAAATGTTTCTATAATTTCTATCTTATAATTGGTTTTCATTGCTAAAAGAAAAAAATTAAACCTAATATGAGTCTTATATAATATTTTCTCTTAACAATTATAAAATGTTATCGACCTCCTAGTATAATAAGATAGTATAATAAAATATACTCAATGCAAACAAAACTTTCGATAATACCTAGAATTAAAGTTGTTACAGTAACAGACATATTGGTATAATTCTATTATTAAATAAGTTTTATTGACACTTAAAAACGGCAGCTACCCAATTATATTGATGTGCAGAGTGAAAAACGGGGTGCGGATGATTGAGAGCGTACGCGAGGGGAAAGGGGGATGCAATCACCCAAATTAATGGGCACATGGGAGGAGGACTGCGGGATGCGGTTAACGACCATTCCTCATGTGTATGTATATATGTCTGTGTGTCTGTACAACCTAACCACAGATAAATTGGTAACTGTGAGAATATAAATCAGAGATATTATTTGTACTGTGAGAATGGAGATTGAAATCAAAATTCCGGATGGCAGCCCCTTCAGTTTGAAAAACCACGAATGCTACAACATGAAGAGTGTTGTTTTGGCGTCTCACCACATGGACCAGGAAGATAAGCAGTGTTCGTCCGTAAATATTCAGAGAATCAACGCCCCCGCGAGCGCAGTGTGGTCGGTTGTTAGAAGGTTCGATAAACCTGAAACGTACAAGCCCTTCATCAGCAGCTGCTCCGTGAAGGGAGGTCAAAGTCGTATCGGGGCTTCCAGCGAAGAACAGCATTGAGCGCCTCGAGATTTTGGACGAGGAGAAGAGCATTCTGAGTTTCAGGGTGTTGGGAGGAGAGCACCGCCTTCGGAATTATCAATCCGTGACGACACTGAATGAGTTCGTGGAGGAGGGAAGTGTTTGGACTAATGTTGTGGAATATTATGTGACAGATATTCCAGAGGGGAGTAGTAGAGAAATACGTGCACCTTTATAGATACCATCGTCAGATGCAACCTGCAGTCCTTGTCAAAGTTATTCCCACGGCCCACGTGTCAACAGAAGCGGAGTAAACTGCCTCTGTAATTAGAATCCCTGTAATTAGCGCTCTAATTAGAATCTTCGCGTCGTTGTGTTAGAATCTCTGTAATTAGCGCTCTGCAGCCCCGGATTGTTTGTGATCGCAACTAAGACGCCGAATAGCATGAAAAAGAGGGCTTCTAAGGGAAAATAGTTATTTTATTTTATATTAATTTTTGTCGTTAAACGAACTACACTAACTTTTACGGCAAATCTGCACTCTCTGAGATATAATTGTTGTTGCAGAAGTTGTGTTTATAAAGCTCTAATAAGAAATATGTTTTGTTATTCATAAGCATCATAGAACAATGAGGATATGTTTCTCCCAAGGGGGGTTTGTAATAGCCCCAGGTTGATTTTCCATGTAAATAAATACAAAAGAAGGTCAGGGTATACGTATTGGAAATTGAATGATGGGAAAACATTATAATGGGAATCACTGGTGATTTCATAATGGCTACAGAAATTGGAATCGACATTAAAAAAATGAAATAAGTGACAATTAATTAATGAAATAAAGAAAAACATGAGAAAATGAATGTGAAGAGACAATAATATGTGTGTAAGGGGAAATGAAGGAAATTGAAGAAAACAAAAAAGGAAAACGAAACAAAAGGAAAGTGATAACATTGTATGCCTCTCTTAGCTACTCTTAGCTACTCTTAGTCACTCATACACTCTTACACATTTAGACTCTTGGAGAATTCTAGGGTTCACTTGGACATTGAAGCATTCTCACTTGGACTTGGAGAGAAAGAGAGAGAACTTGGGCAGAAGCAAGGAAGAAAGCAAAAGAATTGGTGGGCAGTGAAAAAGAAGGTTCGAAAAACAACTGCATCAGGAGAACATTGCAATTAATATGTTGCATGTGAGATTTCCTTACTGATATTTGAATGCATGGTACATGGATTTGGTTATTTGGTTACTTTTCTTTGATTGACATGGGCTTTGCCTAGATTGACAGTGGTCAAAGTGACATGTGGTGTCACTACATGTCAATAATGTTAGCATGTTGAATGTCAGAGTTGACATGTGACATTGGTGCTCTGATAGGTCATAATGTAACGAGTATTCCTACCTATGATTCACATTTTTAAATGGAGCTCACAAAGTAGCACATAGTTACAATTATATTATATAACTAACCAATTTTATTATTTTCAATCTATTTTTCAAAATTCCATACAACCTGGGACGTCTTAATCCATGCCTATGAGAAAAATCTATAGAAACATATCGGAACACTGCCTACTAAATAAGCTATCTCTTTTAACTATGGTATATTACAATTTTAAATTTCAAAAATAGTTTAAGAACATTTATTGAAGCGTCGATATAAATGGGTTACCCTATTTTCCCAGCCATTTCTGTGATGCACCCAACTGATACACCAAAATATCCTACCAGCAGTGTGTCGATCCCTCTATTCAAGCCCTTACTGAGAGTAGCCCCTGCACACAGATATTTCACAAGAAATCTCAAGATTCACTCTGGCTATGTTGGGACAACATGTGTGTTATGTTATATTTTTTGATTGAAATTGTTTTCCCTTAGTAGCATAGATAGATTTCAAAATTTAATTCGATATTTTAAATCATAGATATTTCACAAGAAATCTCAAAATTCACTCTCGCTATGTTGGGACAACATGTGTGTTATGTTATGTTTTTTGATTGAAAATGTTTTCACTTAGTAGCATAGATAGATTTGAAAATTTAATTCGATATTTTAAATCATAGATATTTCACAAGAAATCTCAAAATTCAGTTTGGCTATGTTGGGACAACATGTGTGTTATGTTATGTTTTTTGATTGAAATTGTTTTCACTTAGTAGCATAGATAGATTTGAAAATTTAATTCGATATTTTAAATCATAGATATTTCACAAGAAACCTCAAAATTCACTCTGGCTATGTTGGGACAACATGTGTGTTATGTTGTGTTTTTTGATTGAAATTGTTTTCACTTAGTAGCATAGATAGATTTGAAAATTTAATTCGATATTTTAAATCATATTGTCATCGTTATAGATCCTCTCCAGTTGTTTTTTTCGAATTGTTTGTTATATTCGTTTAAGTTAATGTATTTTTTTCTGACAAGAACTTGCATCATTCTAACACATGCCATCAACCAAATGTTTCTCTAAAAAATATAAAACTCACCGAAAAACAACACTATATCTACGATTGTTGGACAATAACATAGTTTTGCACAAGTACAAGTTAAATAATATGAATCCTTGGATCCGCGTCATTCAACTCATTGATTGCATTGAAATAAGAAACATTGCCAAATTACCTGCAGTAAACTAAAAACCCACCACAACAGTCATGATAGCCCAAATGGCATTATCACCCACACCATTCACTCTTATTAGATTTCGCAAAAACCCCAACAGAGGAGACAATAGTAGAAACGACCCATGTAGAGGAGAAGAAGATCTGCATTGGCATTTCCATGGGCCAGCTGGGATTAGTTGTGGTTATAGGAGGCGTAGGAGGAACCCTGTATGTGATAAGGCCAAGGAACACTGTGTTCGAGGTTCTCTCAATACATGTCAAGGGCTTCAACCTCAACTTCAACACGACTTCGCTCATTCCACTCGCATTCATTGATGTCAAGTTTAGCATTTCCATGAACGTCACTAACCCCAAGTTGATGCCCATCAAGCACAAGAGCACATTCATATGCATTTATTACAAGGGTTCCCTTCTCCTTCAGGATCAGGTTAGGAATGCACAGAAATGGTGTCCTCCCTGATATCCCCAACCTCTAAAGGACGAGGATGCTATAAAAATAGGAGGGGAAACCCTCATCAGAGTCAGATCAAACCACAACTTTCCCTGGAAAAGAGAACCCTCATATCTCAGGCTGACCGAAGATAAGGAGAAGGAACCATCGCCAATAAGAATAAAACTATCGTTAAAAACCCAGCGTCGCCTCAGTCTGTGGTTCAAAACCCAAAACCCACCATGCGTCGCCTCAGTCTTTGATTCAAAACCCTGTGTCACCTCAGTTTTATAAAAATTGGAAAGTAAATGTAAATTTATTTTTTTTAAGGTTTTTTTTTAAATAAAAAATCGGAAAGGAAAAGGATTTTTAAAGGGGATTTAAAAGAAAAGGTACACATTTTGCATGGAAAGAAATGACTTTCTCCAATGCTTTGTCACAGACTTTGAAATTTCTTGGAAATAATTATGAGTTTTGGTTTTTGAGAATGAAGACCTTTCTACAAGCCCAAGAGTGCCGAGATACATTTCAGACTCCCTATTTAGAGCCGATTGAGGAAGCATGGGCGACCATGACTAATAATTAGAGGAATAGAGCGACTGAACTCAGAAATAAAAAACACATCGCAAAATGTTGGATTCAAAACTCGGCCGATGACTCTACTTTTGACAAGATAATTGTCACATCCACAATACATGAAGCTTGGGAAATTTTGAAAGTTGTGTATCAAGGTAATGATATAGTGAAGACAGTGAAACTACACACATTGATATCACAGTTCAAAACCCTAAAGCTGACTAAGACAAAAAATGTGGATCAGTTCATGACTACAGTCATGGGAATAGTCAATCAAATCGAATTGGTCGACGAAACTATTTCAGATGAGAAAATTGTTTAGAAAGTCCTTCGAAGTCTGCCCAAGAAATATAACATGATTGCAATAGTCATTTTAGAATCCAAAGATCTTACAACTTTCTCGGTAGAACACTTGACTAGATCAATTCTAGCACACGAAACAAGGCTCAACTTGATAGAAGATTCCATGGAACAGGCTTTCATAGCACACATTTCTTTTGGCAGAGATAGATGTAGGGGATATAGAGGCGACAACAAGCGAGGCAGAGGCTAAAGGAGAGGAAAATCAGAACATCACCATGTAGCAGAGCAGTGGAGACCTCCACAAAATTAAACTCAAAGAAGCAAACCTTGGAGAAAATATAAAGTCCATTGTTATTATTGTAATAAATTTTGGGCATTATGAACATGAATGCAAAAATAAATAGTCAGTTCAACACAGAGGCAATGTCCATTTCTCCAACAATGAAGTAGAATCCTCTGAAACAATATTTCTTTCATGCAATCTTTCTGAAGACAATCACAACAAGGATCCTTGGTTGCTGGATAGTGGTTGTAGTAATCATATGACAGGTAACAAAAATCTGCTTTCTTATCTTGATGCTTTCATAAAATTAGAAATTGTTGTTGGAGATCATTATTGCATTAAAGCCGAAGGAAAATTTATTCTTCCTATTCTTACTAAACATAATCGACAGAAATACATTCCTGATGTTTATTACGTTCCAAATCTAAAGCATAACCTCATTAGTGTAGGAAAACTGATGGAGCATGGCTATGATGTAATATTTCAAGGGAACAGATGTTATATCTCTAACAAACCATGTGATAGAAGATTTATAGCAAAGGTTGAAAAACCAAGAATGGGATGTTTCCTTTGACTCTTAGAAGTCGAAATCTTTCATAGTCTTTTGTACACAATGTGTCAAGAATAGATGAGTCTCAGCTATGGCATTCTAGATATGGTCACATTCCATTCAAGAGTCTAAGTCAACTTCAGAAACAATCAATCATCATTGATCTCCCTACTATGAATGAAAAATATTGTAATTGTGAAATTTGTGTTCTGTCCAAGCATAAAAAAGAAAACTTTCCCACGTCTTCTTCTAGAGAAAAATACCCTTTCGAGCTTGTCCATACAGATATATGTGTCCCAATGTAGACACAGTCTATTGGTGATAGTTTTTATTTTTTGACATTCATTGATGATTATAGGAGGAAGAAAATGGTGTATTTTGTCAAAAACAAATCATATACATTCTCAATGTTCAAAGAATTCAAAGAAGAAGAAAAAAATCCAAGTGGAAAGCCTTTGAAAGTACTTAAATCGGACAAAGGAGGACAATACAACTCCAATCACTTCAAAGCATTTTGTCAACATCAAGGAATCATAATGAAAATCAAGTCAAGAAGCATGGGATGGTAAAAAGGTAAATGTATCTCACTTTAGAATTTTTCGATCAGTAGCATTTTCACATGTTCCTGAGAAGCTAGGAAAGAAGCTTGATCATAGGAGTGAAAGATGTATTTTCATGGCTATTGTGAGCAGTCAAAGGCCTATGGACTTTATAATATAGTTACAAAGAAGTTTTTTTTAAGAAAAGATGTAAGTTTTTTGAAAATAAATATTGGTCTGATCAAGTTGATGAAGCTTCAAGTCAGTCTTTTTATCCACCGCATCCACCAAGATTGCCAGTTGAAGAAGAGCCATACCATTCTGAAAATGGTACATCTTCAAATAGTGAATCCACCAGTGATTCAACATCATCAAAAGATAATCAGAAAACAAGAAGTGTCAGAGAAATATATGAGCAAGAGCATGAGTTTGACCAACATGATATGTTTCCATTTCTTTCATCTCAACCAACTCATTTTGAAGAAGTAGTTAAAGAAAAGCATTGGGTAGAAGCAATGAACCAAGAAATTGCTACCAAATAGAAGAATTAGACTTGGGAATTAGCTCACTTGCCAAGAGACAAAACCAGAATTGTTGTAAAATGGGCATATAAGACCAAGTTGAATGAAAAAGGAGAAATTGAGAAACATAAGGCAAGGCTGGTTGCCAAAGGATTCCCAGAATAGTATGGTGTCGATTATGGTGGAACCTTTGCTCCAGTAGCAAGGTTAGACACTGTCATAACCATTTTGTCCACAACAGCTCAACACAAATGGAAAGTCTATCAACTTGATGTAAAATATGCTTTCCTAAATGGCATATTGCAAGAATAAGTTTATGCAGAGTAGCCTCAAGTTTTTTATGTTCTAGGATAGGAGCGTAAGGCATACAGATTGAAGAAAGCCTTGTATGGTTTGAAACAATCTCCAAGAGCTTGGTAAATTTGCATTGACACCTATCACATCAAAAGTGGTTTTTCTAGAAGCAATCATGAGCCAAATTTGTATACCAAAATGCATGAAGGTAAAACTTTGATTGTATGCCTTTATGTAGATGATCTTTTTTATACAAGAAATATGATGTTAGAAAATTTCAAAGCAGCAATGCAAAAAGAGTTTGATATGATAGATCTAGGAGTCATGAAATACTTCTTAGGCTTTCAAATCAACAATCTACTAATGGAATTTTTGTCAGTCAGCAAAAATATACCATCGGTATGATCAAAATTTTCAGAATGACCAATTTCAAACTTGCAGATACACTGATTGCTCAAGGCACAAAACAGAAGAAAGAAGATGTAACACCACGAGTTGATTCCACACTGTATAAAAGTCTAGTTGGTAGCTTGTTATATCTTACTTCAACTACACTTGATATTAGGTTTGTAGCAAGTTTTGGCTCTAGGTTTATTCCACACTATATAAAATTCTAGTTGGTAGCTTTTTATATCTCACTTCAACTAAACCTGATATTATGTTTGTAGCAAGTTTTGTCTTCGGGTTGCAAAAAGGATCTTAAGGTATATTGCCAGGACAATTCATTATGGCTTGTTTTATACGCATTCTAGAAATTGTTCACTTCCGGGTTATACGAACAACGATTATGAATGGATTTTAGATGATCGCAAAGGCACCTCAGTGTATGCTTTTAAACTTGGAACCAATCTAATTTCATGGGCACCAAAGAAACAGTCAATCGTTTGAACATCTTCTACATAGGCACAATATGTAGTAGCAAATTCAACAGCTTGTGAAGCTATGTGTTTGAAAATATTATTGAAAGATATTTCAAATATTCAAAAGGAGCCAACTCCAATCTACTCTCATAACATTTCAACAATTTCTTTATCAAAAAATCATGTTTTCCACAAAAGGAGCAATCACATTGACACCCGTTTTCATTTCATCTGTGAGCTTGTCAATGATGGGGAAATAGTACTTGATTTATGTGGTTTGAAAGATCAATTAGCAGATATTTTCACAAAGCCATTGGGCAAAAATGTATTTGAATTTCAAAGAGAACAACTAGGCATTGTAAGTGTCTCTACATGTAATAGTTGAGATTAGGAGGCGATGTTGAGATATTAATCTCATTGTTAGTTAGTTTTTGGTTAGGTGTCATCACATTTGATTCTATTGTCTACTACGTGTCACAGGGAGTTTAGTTTTACTTGAGTTCTACTCCATAGGTGTTGAGTTTTACTTCAGTCATTTCTTATTGATGTTTACAATGTAAGCTATTCAGTGATTCAAAATATGGAGAAGAGTAATCTTTGCTCCACTTTTCAGTTTCATTCTTTATTAGAGTGGTTTGATCAGATGGAGTAGTGGTTTCCTAAATGTTTGGCATTTACATCGTTCATATTCATTATTTGGCTCAAGATGTTCATTTGGAGGAGAGGGAGTGGTTGCTGCCATGGCTAATGAAATGATCCATCGCCCGTCATTCCTTTGCCCATCTAAAAGAACGATCCATGCATGCACGGTGAAACTGTTGATGAAGCACTAGGAGATAGACCTGATGAAGAGGGTGGCAAAGCCCTTCGTTTCAAATAACTTCGACAAAAAATTATTTATAAAAATAACATTTCAGCATCGCTTCGCTCTCCCGCATGCCACAACCGTGGATGCGGATGCGAGACTTAGACAAGCATATTCTCGCTATATTCAATCTGATATGTTCATTTAAATTTGAAAATAAAATAAAAAGAAATTCAATGACACCCCATCCACCTAGGTCCGAAATAGAAACGCCTAAGACGAAAAATCGATCAATTCATTTAAATTAAAATAAAAATAAAAAGGAAAGTCGATGACGCCCATGCACCTAGGGCCGAAATAGAAACACCTACATTGGTATTAGACCCCTCACATCTTGCAGACTACCTATTTAAAGCCAAACGCTAACAAACATAAGAGGAATCTCATCCTCTACCACGTCAATCTTCTAGAGGATTACAAATAATTGAAAATTACACTAAAAAAATTGGAGGAAATCGTATCCTTGCCCCTTGGCTACCACACTGCTCATTCGGAGCCTTCAATCAATTTCGTTCGGTCTGGGGTGGGGTTTTGTGACCGTGTGTCACATATCCTTTTAAGACATTAAAAAAAAAAGACACTTCGCATATTATACTAATAATGAAGTTTTGCAAAGTACAAAGAAACAATAAATATGTGATTAAAAAATATCATATTTATATAAATGTTAAAAATAAATACTATTTCAAAAAATATTTTCAATAATATCTAATAATATAATCACATTAATAAATTTAATTGATGCACTAAACGTCAACTTTTAGATGACATAAACATATTTTAATCCTCAATCTATAATACATTTAAAATTTTCTATTAAACGAAGTCACTCATCTCTGTTTTGAAAACCTATAAACATAATGTAAACATTGTGTTCAGCCAATGTTGTTTGCTATATAAAATTGGATATTTTAAAATTATTTAAAAATTAAAGATAAATCTGGATAGTTATAAAGAGTTAAGAATAACTCAATAAGTCTATATATAATGTTACTAGAAATGTATTTTGGAATAATTATATCTTGGTTTTTAATCAATATTTTGAACCATCTATTGTGGCTCATCTTCAAGAAAAAGGATGGAAAAACAAGATCAGTCATTAGGTATATATAATAGAATGCCTCAAGTCCCAAATTCCACTTTTAAGATGAGTCATTAGATATAAATAGTTAAATGCTTAAGGTCCCAAGTTTTAATTTTAAGACAATGGTTAATATATAATTATGTCAAAATAATATTCAAATTAGTTAGGAAATTATAAAATTTTAATTCAATAAAATAAATAATAATATAATATAATATTAAAAAGGTGAACTTAAATATATAGTTAGGTCAAAACAATATTCAAAATTAGTTAATAAACTATAAAATATTAATTGAATAAAATAAATACTAATACTAATATATAAGAATCAAAGAAATAATTAAACAATTTTTTATTATAGAAAAATGATATAAAGTTAACAATTAATTAATAGACTACTAATATATATTACACTAAGGCTATATAATTAAAAAAGAATAAAATAAATAAATAAACAAATAAACATAAATCAATAAGTCAAGACGAAAGGGTTAAAAAGAATAAAATAAATAAATAAACAAATAAATATAAATCAATAAGTCAAGACGAAAGGGTAGGAAAAAGGAGAATGTAAAAAAAAGCTAATTAATATATTATTAAGAGACAAGTCTTAATAATTAAAAAAAAGAACATATAAGAGCTACAAAATAGAAAAGAGGAACTGAATGGAAATTGTCAATCAAAAACAAAACCAAAAGAATGAAAATAATGAATTCTAAAAGAATAATAAAAATATATTAAAAACTAAGAAGTCAAAAAATAAAGGCCAGGAAACCATCTCCTACTTAATTTCCAACAATCATCCCTATTGAGATCTCTAGGATGCTTTTCAATTTCAATGACTCTTTAATATTAGTATGATTATTTAGTTTATGCAATTAATATTTTATAATTTCTTAACTAATTTGAATAATATTTTGACCTAACTATCCATTAAGGTTAATTTTAAAACTAAAACTTTGATCGTTTATCTTGTTTTTTGAACCACAATAGATGGTTTGAAACATTGACTCAAAAACCAAGATGTGATTATTCCAAAGTAATTTCCAACCATTATCCCTATTGAGATTTCTAACATGGTTTTCAATTTCAATGGCTATTTAATATTAATATTATTTTTTATTCTATTCAATTAATATTTTATAATTTCCTAACTAATTTGAATATTATTTTACCTAACTATACATGTTAATCTTAAAACTGAAACTTTCATCTTAAAACTAAACATTCATCTTGTTCTTTCATTTTTGTTAGGATGAACCACAATAGATGGTTGGAAAAGTTGATTCAAAAACAAAAATGTAATTATTCCAAAATACATTTCTGATAATTATATAAATCACAAAAGTCTGAAATTCATAGAAGTCTGAAATCACTAATTATATATAATCTATCAAAAATTATATTTTAATTATCTATTAATTTAATTATACTTATTTATGAACAAAAATATACTAACCTATTTGATTTTAAATTTTAAATCATTCTTCGAATATAAAAAATAATAAAGAAATCGAAAGAAGATAAATATTAATACATAAGATTTTGTGGGTAGTTTAATTTACAAGCTTAAGAAGTGTTACATACGAAGAAATTAAAATTTGAAATTTGCATGAGTTATTGTAAAACTGGCCCAATTACCAATTAAAAAAAAACAAAACAAAATACCAACACATAAACTGGGCTAGTTACCATTTTTTTTTGTTTAAACACAAAAGAAAATACCAACACATAAAGTGGAGAAGACATTAAAAATAACACATTAGATAATTATGATGATTCGTATATTTTGGGGTGGAATAGCTTACGACAAATTGTGGCTTTTCATATAATCAAATTGTGTTGTGTCAATTTTGGTGGATGGTAGCACAGTTTACGGGGACCATTTTAGATTATACGAAATAGGAGTGCAAATGGATAGTTTACGTTGAGATGCCCACGGACGTGTTTGCCCACTTGTGCGTGTGGACCATTTTGGATGATACGAAACCTGCGGGCATATGGATAGCTACTTTATACCAAACATACAATGCAGAACTATGACGGAAAATTCAACACTGGTAAAACTGCACCATAAAACGAAACGAATTAAAGGAACTCTCAGTTATCAAATCCCTTATCTCATCGAAAATATGAAAGGGTATTCTAATCGAATTCTGATTACGGCCATTACTGATACACAAAAACACTGCAACTTTGTCTGAGAAGGAAATGAAATAAAGGAGTTCTCGGAAATGAAATAAAGAAGTATTATTGTTTTTTAAGAGACAATTCATTTTTGTCTCTCTACAAAACGTGAATCTTTTTGTTTCTTCAATGATTAATTCATGTTAGGGCATGATGGAATCTAACCACCAACCTCCTACTTACAAGATACGTGCTCTTCCATTGAGCTAGCACACTTTAAATAAATATGCTATCTTGATCATAGAAAATAAAAATGAATGAGCCAAAATGTATCATCATATTAGTGAAGAAAAATTAAGTTACCTATTGCTACATGACGAACCAAATGAAAACATTGTACATGGTACTTACTCTTTGGTCATCTGGTGGGCTAAATTTCACAACATTGATTCGTCCACCCAAGGTAGGTATAATCATGACATTAACACGTAGGTCAAGATTCCACTAAGTAGTTTTTGCACTGTCATGGCAAAGTGGGTGAGATAGGATAACAAAGCAACAAATTGCCACGTACATACTAGACTGTCCATTCTCTTCCTTGGCACTTGTTGGGATCATTCAAGAGGTTTAATGATTTTGTTTTAGTAGTTCATATTCATCAAATGAACACTAAAAATGTTAAAGCCAATTCTATGGGTGCGAGTTTATTAATTGAATAACATACCTAGCTAGCCACAACTAGGGATTGAAGTACACCGACTACAAAAATGTTGGGTCATATAGAAAATAACTAGACATGAGAACATTACTTATAGTTCTACGGTTGATGTATCTATGTCATCAATTACAATTTTTCCATTAATGGACTCTACCATTTGAAAGAGTGCTCGAATTAAAGTAGATTTCCCACTACTTTTCCACCCCATTATCCCAATTTTATTCCCTCAAGAAAAGTTGCATGCTATTCCATGGGTATCCTTCTAAAGATTTTCCTTGTGTCGCACCTAGAAATTAACTATATTAACAATTCCCTTAATGGCCAAGAAGGTGGAGGCTAATAGTTTTCCACAACTAACAAAGTCTCAAGAGGAATTCATGAATACTATTGAATCTATTCAATTGAAATAATTTTATATTATCATTTACATAGACACAAAATCCAACAAGATTATCTAGCACTCAAATTAAGGTCACATGTCACTAGAAGACTAGCCATACCTCCCACCATTTTGTGTCTATGAACGAGTTGAGTTCTTATAGCCCCAGGTAAGATCAATATTCTAGAATATAGATCAATTAATTCATAACAAATGAAGATGTAAGTGACGATTATAAATCTATTTTTTATGTCAAATTTCCTCTGATAGTGTTAAAATCTACAATATCCCTCCACATGTTACTAGTTTGGTGTCAAAATTCATGCATGGGTCTATAGCAAGAAATCAAATTAGTGTATGCATAATATTTCATGCCTCTCCATTCTATGTCATACAATGGAAATTTGTTTAGAAGGTAGCATAGTTCACATCAATATAACACCTAAAACTATTAAGTATTGTACGAGATGAAAAAGTTCATATTAAGAAACTCGAAATTTGTAAAATGGAACTAAAACAATAATTTCTTGTTGTTAATTAATATTTCCAATTATATGTTAGTAGATAATAGAAGCAACATATACAATTTACATCGAGGAGCGTTAAAGGGATGAAGCCTCACAAACTCACACTCCATACACTGAGAAGTTGAAAGGCACTGACAATGTAATCAAACCTAGCCAAAAATTTATCATTATAGATGTAAATATAGCTAAAGAGAGTTGTGCAATGGAAAATTCCATTTATGATTGAATATTGGATTATTCATACATAATCGAGATATTCTATGAGAACATTTGGCATTTTATAACAAATGGATACAGTAAAAAATAGGAGAACACTAGGATTAATCATAAAATGTTGAAGGTTTGGAAACCAATGATCATAGTAAGTTTCAGGGTATAAGTAAAATAATATTTATCATATTAAAGGATGGGTGATGAGGAGAGTACCCTAGAATACAAAGATCTCTATGGAAAAAATCATGTGCAGGTGAACTAAAGAAAACAAATAAGTAGATTGTCATGATGAAAATTAAGAAGTTGTCCTAATCTCCCAAGGTAACCCATGGTGATAATTTTTGTGGCTAATAATCGGAAACTGGTTTTGGCACTAAGCTTAATCATCTCAAAATCAAAAAA
The DNA here is from genome assembly GCA_000404065.3 of Pinus taeda. Taxonomy (NCBI): domain Eukaryota; kingdom Viridiplantae; phylum Streptophyta; class Pinopsida; order Pinales; family Pinaceae; genus Pinus; species Pinus taeda. The sequence goes on along the minus strand of APFE031575103.1, from coordinate 14,303 downwards.
TCATTGAATTGAATAAGTTGGGTTTCTAGAAATTTTTGAGTGAGTATTGGGATTACCTACATAGTGTTTAATCATGGCATTGGTGATATTTGCATTGGGTCCAATCACAAAAAATTATCTAGTTTTGGTTTTGTATAATAGAAATTATTTATTATTGTTTTTTAGTAGAAGTGTCCCATCCCTTGCAACTTTCCAATGCCAATTGATGATCTTGTTCATTACAAATATCTTGAGGTATAATATTGTCAAAGGACTGCATTGTTGGATTTCCATCAAATACTCCCACATGAATTTGAATAATGAAAGGGTTTATTAGAGCCATATCGATTAAGGATTCCTTCAAATTCACAACCTTCACTGCTACTTATGCATGATCCCCAAGGAGTATTCAACAATTGACATCTAATGATGTTAATCATCCACAAGACAAAACTGGAAATTAATTAATATACAATAGATTATTCTCTACAATTCAGTAACAAAATAGAATCTTCAACTATTTCTACCACTCACTAGCCTCCATAACATTTTCTACTCCTCTTTTACGAGTTGTAATCTAGTGGTGGGTGTTGTAAAAAACATCTGTCGAATCACACTTAGATTCTACATGTCTAAATAATACAATTTAAAAAAAAAATTAGTTACCTTGACAGCCAATCAAAACCATACGCATATCTTCTAGTTTAAATGCTTGTTAACTAAGCAACTCTTTTGAGGATGTACATAGCTAGAATTTATTGCATGATAATTTAACCATCCAATGCCCATTCTCCCTCTATAATTCCATTGAGAATGTTGGGGTTTTCGTAGGTTGTATCTCCATTAACCATTCTGTAACAACATATGACACTTGTAACCTGGCCATTTATCACTTAGCTATTAAATGGTGGGCTATAAGGGTCCTCTAGGTCTTGTTGTGTATCATGCATTTGTAGTTCTAGCTTTGAGATTGCAATCACCAGCCAAAAGCATAAATTATATAATAGGTGAATAAATGAATTTTCAATTATAGATCATACTATTTGTACCTTGGCATCAAAATGGAAGCTATCAAACTCATTCCAATTATCCAAATCATAAGTAGTGTAATGTTTACAACAAGCAACAACCTTCAACTTGTTATCATTTCGACCACTTGTTGGCTATAATCATGTTACATAGTGGGTGACATGTCTAGAAACAACTAAAGGATCATCTCTTGCAGTTTCTTGATCATGGCCCCATTTGGTGTCATGAAATATATTCACATTAGGGCTCTAATATGTCAATCATGTCAATACTACATTATACATTACATGAGATTTCGTTGATACAACCTACACATGAATTATAGTTCTAACATTTCTTTCTAAGTTTTTATAATATTTAATAAATATTTCCAGGATACTTAATGGAAAACTATAAGCATGAAATTAAATTGAAAATTAAAAATCCAATCAACAAATTCATGGGACTATGGCAAATCTTTAAAAAATCAAAATAATAATTAAGTGATTCATTACAAGTATATTGCACACAACAAAACTTAGTCTCAAAACTCAAATTCCTAGAGAAAATACAATTAGAAGTACTATAGAGTGCAACAATAATATGTCAACAAAGCGTTAATCTCAATGTCAAAGTCAAATTTCATGACAAGAGTAAAAACATAAAGATTGTAATGATAAAAAACTATATATTACCATCTGTATTGTGAATGTAGTGAGTAGAAAAATAATACAAAATTAAAAACACGTGACTACCTAGAAGCCATATAAAATGACAAAATGACATAATATTAATTCAATATAATCCCTAGTCTTGTAGCATTTGTAGATCATAAAACATGAATAACACTACAAGAATATTATCAAGGACATATGATAGCATCTTTGAACTCAACTCCCAGGCCCAGATGAAGGAAATTTGGTGCAAACAGGTCACAAGAGAATATTGTTGCAGTTATCTGTAATCTCACATGAGGGGAATTTCAATGTTAATCTATTTGGCATGTCCCTAGGCCACATAAGTGTAAAATATTTCCATACATAATTCAGGAAGAATATCTACAAGTTGTGGCTCAAGACATAGAATGTTAGATAATGGGATAAGCTCCTCTACAATAAATGTTATATATAATATGTATTTCAGAAGTGCATCATCAAAAAATAAACAAACAAAATTGGCAAAAAAAAATGTTGTAATAATGGCTATTCATCATTTTATCATCTCTTGAATAAGTCCACAAGCATGAAATATCAAAACTCATTGAGAACCCTGCAAGGGTCATTAATACCAAGTCAATGGCTTAAAAGGGCTTGTTATAGAGGGATTTTTGTGGGAATGACTTATTCAAGAAACAAAAATGTTATAATAATGACTATTCATCATATTTATCATCCCTCGAATTGCTCTACGAGCAAAAAATATCAAGATTCAAAACTCATTGACAACCTTGCAAGGGTCCTTAATAATAAGTTAACAACTTCAAAATGCTTCCTATTTTAGGGATTTTGTGGGGATGAATGTTGAACACCTAATCCGCTAAGGGTCATGGTGTGGAAGTTGAACAGTCAAAGGAAGTCCAAGAGACCATGGAAGATGAATCCAAGAGTCAATCCAATGTATTAAAAATGTATATCATGCAAATAATATAATGCATTTAACGTTTATCCTTCATATCTTCTATATTCTCCATGTGTGTCTAACATGGTATTAGAGATTCAGGTCTACATGTCCCCAGTTTAAGCTTCCCCTTGAATAGCGCTAGCCTGTGTTGCACACAGTTCTCAAAATCAACTTAAAACACTCCCTACCATCTATGTCTGTCAGCAAGGTCTCCAATTTCAGGCACCATTAAAGAGCTACACCAAATTAACATTATATCTCTTGTTGCGACTACACCAATAGTTCATCACGTGTGTTTATACCTATTCTCATACCTATGCACTTAATGTTCCATATACCCACTTTAGATCTTAATACTCCATAGAAGCAAATAAGAAAATTTTTTCACTCGCACCAACGCATTCTCCATAATAACTGCACTTCTAAAAACCAGAAATTGGAACCTTGCCATTATTCCATATACACAAATTCCTTCTATCAACCTTTCTAAGGATAACCTATATTTATACAAGCTCATGCTATCTTTTGTGAGTCCTCCAAATGATCTAATAGCGATAACGTTATCCTTGTTGGTGGATTTGTCTTTAGTAGATACAATCATAATACTGTTTGCATCAATGTCAAAGGTAACCTCTATTTCAGGTAGACATATGGCTACTGGTGGAATTCCAATAAGCTTGAGCTCACCAAGAAGCTTATTATCTGAAGCCATTTCACGCTCACCTTGGAATACTCTCAATCCTACCTAAGTTTGACCATCTATAACAGTTGAAAACGTCTGTCTTTTCTTTATTCGAATTGTGGTGTTTCTATTTACAAGCCTTGTAAACACACCACCAAGTGTATGAATTCCCAAGGATAGAGGAGTATGATCAAGAAGAAGTAACTCTTTCACATCACGACAAAATATACCACCCTGAATGGAAAAACCCATGGAAATGACCGCATTTGGTATTAAAATTGGTATCCTTGTGCGATGATTGAAGATTACTATGCATCGAAGTTTTGATGACTAAAATTACTGAAACACACTCCGATGATACATTGCACATTCTCAATGTATGTTTTTTCTAATCCATTCTTTACAATCATGTTATTCAAAACATTGTTTCTAGGTTATGTCAACATTTATGGCATGTATCTCTTCAAGCTATCACATCACTTGACGTGAAAATCGAATTAAACCTTAGTGGAATTGTTGAGAGGGAACCGTTAGTTTTTGAAAGACCTACAGTGAAAGTGACCCAAGCATTGAAGGCACAATGCTACCATTGCATACAAAAAAGGTGAATCGAAAAATAAGACAGACGCTAAAGATAATTTTGTGGATGAAAGATATGATGACATGCTAGAACTTGAAGAACACTTTGGTCCTTCAAGCACTACCTCTAAAGTTCCTGAGGAAACAGCCAGTGATGATGAGATATTTGAATCTAAAATGGATGGTATCTAGTTTAGATTCTAGTTTCCTAGCTATACTCAGAAGCTTCATTGTATCCTCAACCTATGCACTAAGAAAGTGGTTGTGGTAATGCGTAGAAGAGGCCCACAAAGTGAGAATGAGGAGAGAGAACGATAGATATCGGTGTCATTATGTGTTGATATTTGAGTTCAGATGGATTGTTTCATTTCTCATACATTGAACAGTGCGATGTATAGGCCAATATGTATGCATGTTTGTTGTTATATTTAACATATAGTGAATTTTTGTGTGGTTAATCAACTTTGTATTGTGATTGGTTTGTGCTCTTTATATCTAAGTCGAAGCCTAAAGAAATGAGTTGATGCAGTGCTTGTATGTATGTTGAACCCATCCTTAGCATTGATGCATTGATCTATTATATGTGTAGTCTCATCCATATGCGCCAGTCATTATATGGCGGTATGTTGGTATGCATTGGTACATTATTGAAGATGCTCGTTCCACTATTAAAATTAGGTTAATGTCTTTTTCTGTTAAAGTTGTCATTTTTGGTTCATGTGTGGTGAATAATTTATAGTAGCTACCAAGGTTCATAAAATAGGTTAATTTTTTATAGAGGGCCCAACTCCACCTCCACCTCTAGCTCATAGTATTTCTAAAAAAAAATATTTTGAAACCAGTAGCGGTGCATTTCTAGTTGAAACCCTTTTGAGTCCTTTATTTTACTACTAAGACAATGGCCAGACTTAATGACTTGTTAGAGATATTAAGGACAATAATGGTTTCTACTATTCATAACATAATCCAAATAAGAAAAGACAATCTCGCTAACACGAAAACATGTTTACAACATGCACAGGAAAATATTGAATTTTTGCAGTTGGAGACTAAGCTTCAGTAAGATGAATTACAACAGAAAGGCATCCTTCTAAAGTTGTTTGTGTTCAGAACAATCCCATATTTATCTTTGAAACATGATCCTATTGGCAACCAGAAAGTCACCAAGTCAGTAACTTCGAGGTTGATTTAGATCAACTATCCATTTCAAAAGCATATTTGAATACATGTGTGAAAAATCAACCTTCACTTCCCAAGCCAACCATTAGACCTTGGGAAGATCTTATCCATGAAAAGAAGAAAACTATTCTTAGATATGGCAATGTTTTGTTCTTTCAGATTCCATATTACTCAAATCCCATCTAGTTCCATAGTTTTAGGTTTCTTCATGACAATTCACCTTCAACTATTCTAGATTTTTCTCCTCTTCCACAATAGCCACAATGGATTGCTAAATGCCAACATTATGACATAGTTGGCCATATGAAAGATCACTATTTTGATCTTCAACCATGTGATCACTCTCATAAAACCACTCATTCTTCAAATAAATGCTCCAAAAAAAAGCGTCCTACAAGAAAAAATATTCAAATTGAATGGATCACTTCTTGGCAATGAGGTACAAAAAATAAGATGATATTTCAGTCGTATATTAGAGTTTGTTCTACAGTATTAAAAATTCTTATAGTTGAGAGCAGGAACAATCTTATAGGGTTATATCAGAGTGATCTTGTAGCCTTGGACCTTGGGCTAAATGCATATTGTTATGTATCCATGCCAGTTGTCTATATGTTAGTGTGCACACATATTAGCTACTTTTTGTTATGGTTATGGTATACATGTATGGGCTGGTATTCTTGAGATGTTTTATTGTGCTAATCGACATTGGCATGTGTAATTTCAATAACCTCCCCTATGATACATTGAGGTATGATTTTCATTATGTTTTTACCTAGCTAATAATGTAATTTTGTAGGAACTAGAACGCCAAGAGATGAAGATAATAATAGTTGAGTATAACTCATTTGAATCTCCATACAAGTTGGAAGAGACACTAGTAGGATGGAGGGATTAGTTGAGCACTAGGGAGAGGGACATTCTCCTGTTTTTAAAGATACATCGTGAACATTGAAGTAATAAATTGTGAATTGCAATGTACAAATGAGCCATTGAATGAGGCATAGGAAAGGCTTGCCGAAGCTCAAGAAAATCAAGCTGAGGTCAATGCAATGATTCTTCAGATCCTTTTAGATTTTCTGAAATACGGACAACGTTTGAATATTCATGGATAGATATGATACAGTAAAGGGTGGAACATCCTTGGATACACCTAAGAGGAGGTTTATCACTTATCGATTTTATTCTATCTCTGGTTCTAAGATATGTCATCACCATCACTACTAGCATCCTTATAGGAGAAGTGATAAGGGATAACTTCCAAAAGAATTAAAGAAAGCCAAGTCTCCTACGTTTGATGGGGAGATGAATAAATAAAAGATGTGAAATCATAGCTACTTGGCATGAATAAATTCTTTGAATTTCATGATTACTCGGAGATAATGAAAACCAAGATAGGCACCTTTAGTCTCACATGAAAATTAGATATTTTGTGGGAATATGTTAATCATGTCAAAGGTATCGAAGAAGAGGTTCTTATTTGAGATTAGTTTTAAATAATCTTCAGGAAGAAGAAATTTTCTTAGAGGAATTATGATGGAAATTCCAAGGAATTCTATGAGCTTTGGATGGGTTGCATGACAGATGAAGAGCACACAATCAGATTTCTAAGGTTGTTGAGATATGCTCCTTATATCAAGTATGAGAAAGGGAAGATCCAAAGTTTCATCAGTGTCTTTCCATTAGCATTCAAAGATTGGATTGAGTTTGATGAGCGTCGGCCTTTGGAGGAAGCCATCATGAAGTTGATGCATTTTTATGAGTAGTCAAAGCACAATCCTGAGTTCAAGAACAACTAGAAAGTTTATGAGAAGACTAAGGGAAAATGGCCTAATAAGTAAGGAGTATCTCACGATGTAGGACACAATGAAAATTTGTCTCTATATAAGAAGTTCAATGCAACTAAGAAAGCACATGGGTCTCATTTGGGAGAGTAACAGAATAAAGGTTATGGTAGAAAACCAATGAATTGTTGGACCTATAGTGGAGACGATCATACAAAGGATTTTCCATCATACCAGTGTGGCAAGCCTCATATTCACAGTGCTTAGGAGGTGCAGACAGTAGGTGATGTAGGCCAAATCATTCCCCATATCCATGCAGTAGTGGATAACAAGAAATCAGATACTCAGACATCTATTATCAAGATGGAAAGTAACCTTTGTGATCAAGTTCTTTCTATTTTGATTGACCCTGGACCAAACTATAGCTATATTAGTCCTAACCTAGTGCATCAATGTTAGTTGTAGAAGGAAGTGCATGAAAAATCTTGGTTGGTGCAGTTAACCGTAGGGGCTAGGAGAAGACTACATCATTGGGTGAGATCTTGTGTGTTTTAACTTAATGTCATGCCTAAATCAGTACATCTAAATGTGCTTCCTTTAGGATCATATAGCATGATATTTGGAATTGATTGGTTGTTAAATCAAAAGACCAAGGTAGACTTGTATTGGAAGGCCATTGAGTGCTTGGATGATGATGGAGAAAAGAGAGTCTTGGACGGAAAGAAAAAATCTACATTAGTGAGAATGGTTACAATTATGCAAGACAAGTGTAGCCACATGAAAATATGTTTGTTGTTTATAGTACATGTTTCTAATGAAAAAGGGAAGGAGGATGAGGAGGATGAGGTCCTGAGGATGTATCCTATATTACAACAATTCCAAGATGTGATTCTTATAGAGCTTCCAGACCTACCACCTCATGGGGAGGTGGAATTATCTATTGAGTTGATGCCGATCTAAGGCACCAACATCGAAGGCAGTATATAGGATGAACGCTCTAAATTTGGAGGAATTGAAGTTGTATCCTACAGAAATTCTTGATAAGAAATAAATAATGGCAAGTGTATCTCCTTTTGGTGCACCAGTGTTGTTTTTAAGGAAAAGGGATGGTACTCTCAGATTGTGCATTAATTATAGGTATATGGACAAGTTGATCATCAAGAATAGATATACATTGCCTTAGATTGATGATTTGTTTGATTAGAAGAAGGAAGAAATCGCATTTTTGAAGATTGATATGTGATCATGATATCATTAGGTTCGCATCAAAGAATAAGACATCTATAATACTGCATTCCATATAACAAGATATGTACATTATGAGTGTGGTGGTTCCTTTTGGTCTTACCAATTCTCCAACCACCTTCATGTGTTTAATGAGTAATGCATTGCATCCTTACCTATATTAGATTTTATTTTTTGATGATATATTGTTATATTCAAAGAATGAGGAAGAGCATGCATAGCATCTGACAACAATATTGAGATTGTTGAGAGAGAATAAGTTGTATGCCAAGCTCATCAAGTGAAGTTTCTTTCAGTCTTAGATTTATTACTTGGGACACATTGTTTCCAAGGATGTGATAACAATGGATAAGTAAAATATTAAAGCTATCATGGGGTGGATTAACCCAAGAAATGTGGATGAGGTCAGATCATTCACAGGAATAGCAGTTTATTATAGGCAGTTCATTAGGAACTTCTCTAAGATTGGCTATCCTATCACATATTTACGAAGGAAAGGGAAGAAGTTTAAATGGACTAAGAAGTGTGCAACTAGTTTTGATCACTAGAAGCATTTGGTTTCAAATGCTCCTGTTTTGAACATTGGAGATCCAAATAAGGATTTTTTTTTTGGTACAAATTCTTGTAAGTAAGGACTTGGTGAATTCCTAATGTAAGAAGGGAAGGTGGCTTTATATGAATAAAGGAATTTAAATGAGCATGAGAAGAACTATGTGACTCATGATCTTGAGTTGGCAGCGACCATTCATGCATTGAATATGTGGAAACAATATCTTCTTGGTAGGAGGTTAGTCCTTATGATTGATCACAATGGACTAAGGTGCTTGTTTGATGAGCCTAATCTAAATGCAAGGAAAGCAAGATGGTTGTTGAATCAAGGGCAAGGAGAATAAGGTTAAAGATGGTCTTAGTAAGAGAGTGTAGGTGAATCATATTTCAACTATGAAGTCGTATGGAACAAATGTCTACGAACAAATTTTACATGTAGGGAAGCATGAAAATAAGTACCAACAACTGAAGTAGAGATCGCAGTCATAGGGTGAAGGTGATGAAGATGAGGAGAATCTCGTCATAGCATATGACTTGGTCAAATTCAGGAGCAAGATTTATGTGCTAGATAGTAGCGAGTTCAAGAAGCTTATTTTGAGTGAGTTTCATGTCAAGTCATATTCAAGCCATCGAGGATACCAAAAGAACTTGAAAGCTATTAATAAATTCTACTATTGGCCGAACTTAAAGAAAGTGGTGGTTGAGTTTGTGCAAAGTGCTTGGACTATCAACAGGTGAAAGTTGAATGCAAGCATCCAATTTTTCTATTGCAGCCTACTACGATTCCATAATGGAAATTGGAGGTCATTCCCATGGACTTCATTACAATATTGTTAAGTACGTTAAGACAACATGATTCCATCGTTGTTTTGGTTGACAATTTGAGCAAGGAAGACCACTTCATTGTGGTGAAGTCTACCAATTTATCTAGTGAAGTAGCTCTGAATTTTATGAGCGAGATTTCGAGGTTGCATAAAATTCCCAATAATTTTATATTAGACAGATATGTTAATTTCGCTTCCATGTTTTCGAAGGATTTTTTTGCAGGCTTGGGGGTAGATCTAGATTTCAGTAAACTTATCATCCATAGATAAAGGGGTAGACAGAGAGGGTTAATAGGATTCTTATGGACATATTTAGGATGTATGTCATGCATCAACATAGGAAGTGAGAGGAGTATCCTTCATTAGTTGGGTTTTCTTATAATAATGGGTATCAGAAATCCTTGAAGATATGTCCATTTAAGGATCTATATGGATGGAGTTATAATAATCCTATCAGTTGGAGTGATCCAATGAGTAGGGTATTGATTGGACCAGATGTGTTGGAAGATATGGAGTAGGAGGTGCAGTTTATTAAAAATAATTTAAAGGCACCACAAGACAGGAAGAAGAGTTGTGCAAATCAAAATAGAGCATTGAAGGTGTTTGAGGTTCGGGAGCATGTGTACTTGTGCATCAATCCCAAGAAGATCTCCTTGAATATTGAATCATGTTCCAAGCTAACATCTCGGTATTGCAGGTCCTTTAAGATCCTTAAGGGGATTGGACTAGTGGCTTACAGACTTGCACTGCCACCATTAGCAAAAGTCCATCATGTTTTCCATGTTTCATTGCTTAAGATATATGTGCAGGATGCTTATCATGTGACTGATTAGTCTATATTACAAGTGGAAATAGAGGGAGAGTTCCAACCATGCCATAATGCTTATTATAGTGGAAACAATTTATGCTCCAGAATTGAGCAATAGAGAAATTTAAAGCGCAGTAGAGCACCGTGGGCTCAATGAAGCTACATAGGAGATGTATGATCAAATGCAAGCATCATATACTTATTTATTTGCAGGTTGAAGCAAATGAATTTTTCGTATATATACATATTTATATTTTTCATTGTAAATATTGCATTGAGTTGTGTTATAAAACTACAATAACAGTATGTTTGTCATCTTTGTCATCTTTGTCGCAATTGTTGTTGTAAATACTGCGTCAAGTTGTGTTTATAAGGCTCTAATAAGAAATATGTTTTGTTATTCATAAGCATTGTAGAATAATGAGGACAATGTTCTCCCAAGGGGGTTTGTAAATTCTCCAGGTTGATTTTCCATGTAAATAAATACAAAATAAGGTTGTGGGACACGTATTGGAAGTTGAATGAGGGGAAAACATTATAGTGGGAATCACTTGTGATTTCATAATCACTATGAAAACTGGAATCGACATTAACAAAGGAAAAAATCAAATAAGTCACAATTAATTAAATAAATAAAGAAAAATAGGAGAAAATGAATATGAAGAGACAAGAATATGCATGTAAGGGGAAATGAAGGAAATTGAAGAAAAAAAAAGAGGAAAAGGAAACAAAAGGAGAGGGATAACATTCCATGCCTCTCTTAGCTACTCTTAGCTACTCTTAGCCACTCATACACTCTTACACACTTAGACTCTTGGAGCATTCTAGGGTTCACTTGGACATTGTAACATTCTCACATAGACTTGGCGAGAGAGAGAGAGAGAGAGAACTTGGGCAGAAGTAAGGAAGAAATCAAAAGAATTCATGGGTAGTGAAAAAGAAGGTCTGAAAAACAACTACATCAGGAGGACATTGCAAGTAGTAGGTTGCATGCGATATTTCCTTACTGATATTTGAATGCATGGTACATGGATTTGTTTATTGGTTACTTTTCTTTAATTCACATGGGCTTTGCCTAGATTGAAAGTGGTTTAAGCCTTTCAATTTCCTTGATAATCATGATATAGTGGGTTCCCCTTTTTTATTAAGCTTTTAATGGAAAATAGCCTTCCAATCCTGGTTGAGGTGGTCTCTTCAAAATTTCCATGGGTCGAGGGTGGAGATGGTGATTCTCCTAAAACTCTTGATGGATTGATGGAGACAAGAAAATTCCTCTAGGTAGGGTGAAGAAATTTGGAGGAATATAAGCTTGCTTTGGTATTAGTGATTTATGAATCAATGGATATGAAATCACTGTGATTGGCAGTTCAAGTGGTTTGGCCGGTTGAAGCACTAGTTCATGGTTGATTCTATTTTGGTTATCCCACATTGACGATTGGAATATGGAACAAGGGTGATTAGCTCAAAGACATATTTTGTTTAGCTCAGTCTATGGTCAAGTGTTATGTGGAATTCTCTCTCTTGGTTGGATTTATGCATATGTTATTTCTCGTTATTTCTTATTGAGATTAATGAGAATATGTATTAGTTATTGTGTTTATTTTATGATTGGTTTGTCATGGATTCATTCTGGTTAAATGTTAGTTATAGGCATGGTACATTTTTGTTGTATAATGTGATCTTATTATAGATTTTCTTATGGCTTGATAAGTCATTAAACAAATATGTAAATACATGGGCTAACTAGTGTTGATGAAACTAGTTTGAGAGGCATTGAGCCTTCTTGATGATTCTCTGATGAAGTTAAAAAGATAAGAAGAAAATATGCATTTATGACCTTTAGCTACTATTTTTACCATGTCTTTGATGAAATGTTTATCATGTTTTTGGAATGTTTGGGAAATATCTTAAACTTATTTTTTATTATATAAGATTTGTTATCATCTTAGAGTAAATTCTAGAAGTTCTCACTTCTTCTAGGTAGCTGGTGAGTAGTCAAACTTGATAATATGGAACATGATTCCTAGTTGCATCCTTTGAAAAAAGAAATTTTAGTTGTAGCCACATGGAGGAAGTCATGTGCATGCGGATGGAGCCTTTTGGTTGCATGCACTGCTTGACATGCCTGTTGTTGGGCTACAAAGTTAGGCAAAAGATAGTTCCATCTCGAGTTGAAATCATGAGTGGATGTTGTCTAACATCTAGATGATGTGGTGTCCATGGGGATTTTAGTAATATTTTGGTTAGTAGACTTCACTTCCATAATTGGAACCTTGATGTTGGGTCATGTCTTAGTAACTCTTAGTTCATTTTTAACCTAGACACCTTGTAAAAGAGGGTAAATTTTGGGTGGGGTGTTGTAATTGAACAACTAGGAGTTAGCATTTATAGCATTCTTCTGATAATAAATGTTTATTATGAGTATAGCATTTTAAACCAAGTGTCACTAAACTCTCCTTGTAAGTTCTTGTCTCCTCTTAATTAAAGTATTTATTTAGATTGGATCATTACATAAATTTTAAGTCATATTGAAGCTTTCATTGTGCAAAATTTGAATAAATCAGCTTAAAGGAGTAGTTTAATCGATGGGACCCAATTCAAAGAATTAGAGTAAAATGCTTTTGGGATTAGCTTGAAATGTAACTACAATAATATATATGGAATCTAAAGTTGATTAAATCTTCATATTATTAATTTCAATTTGTTTTCGTGGATCTATAGTGATGAGTTGTTCAGTAGAATAGCCATGGTAGTTTATACATAATAATACCGAATAGGAATAAAAAATATCATATATTTCAATACTCATAACTTGCTAACCAATTTGCATAAAGATCAAGAAGAAGAAAATGAAATAATTCTAAATATTCAAGGAAATAGTCTCATTGCCACAAAGGTAGGAATTCTAAAGCACTAGTGAAATTCAATAATTCTACAACTCTAGAATTAGATATGATCATTTTAACAAAGAATGTTGATGAGAATGAATGATATTTGTTATACTTCATGGAAAAATCAGCTCATGAGAAATAATTTATCTATCAGATTCTATCCCTAATCATGGCTAACATAATTATAAAAAGTAGAATAAAAAATAATATGATTATGAACCAAAGGTAATAAAAGAAACAAAATACTAGAAATCATCATAACCATTTTTAGTTAAATATGCATATATATCATAAAAGACCAAAATGCTAGAAGCCAAGACTATAACCATGTGTGTTTACATCTGAATATCCTTTACATTAGTTACAAAAATACACTTTCTTATATTAATCGAACAATTAAGTTTGAAAAGAACCTGTTTCACAAGTATGAGAAATAATAGATATATCATTACAACGATTTCTTGTTTTTATATTTGAGAAAGAAAAACACCATGTGGAATATTTTTTGCAGCATCCAATAAATTGACCATAAATATATTTGTAGACCATCGCATAAATGCATTCTCTTAAGCTTCCTTTAACAATCTTCATCTTCACATAGTTTTCAAGGATTTCTACTTAACAATAATTTCTCTGATTGTATGTATTCCACCACACTATTGTCGTTGTTAGCTATGACAATCACGTATTCATTATCGCACATTTTCCATAAATAAGATCGAATTTGTTGGAGATCAGATGCACAGCCAAATTAAACAAAAATACACAGCAGATAATTCAAGCACATAAGACACAAGAATTAACGTGGTTTACCCAACCAATCTGGGCTACGTCCACACAACATAGGCATCGGAAATTTATTAATCAAACAAGAGATTACATAATGAAATCCTCACAAAACTCTCACCCTCATAGCAAACAATCTGAATGGTTTCCTGTTATATAGCAAAGAGGATCTAACTGCCTCATAAATCCTCTCAACTCAAATTTAGGATGCATTAAGTCCCTCCCAACAAACTAAAGTTAATCTAGCAACAAAATTTCTATTCTTGTCACCTACAGAGATTTTTGCCTATCTTACTCCAAACAAAAAATCTCAACAATCTCCACCTTGACAACAATTAGCCTGATGCCCTGTTATTATTATTTTATCTTTTC
>APFE031575093.1:0-17994 GCA_000404065.3 Pinus taeda | reverse complement strand
TTTGTTGTTGGAATCCTCTCCAGGTTTATGCAAAAGCCTTGTGAGGACATTGGTCTGCTGCAAAAAGAGTTCTAAGGTACTTGAAGGGAACTCAAGACCTTGGAATCAAGTATACACAGGTGGACGACTTCAGCTTGATTGGATACTCTGATCAGACTTCGATGGAGACAAAGAAACTGGGGTATCTACTTTAGGATATGCTATGAGTCTTGGATTAGGAGATGTCTCCTAGAGATCACGCAAACAACCAGTTCCAGCAGATTCCACAATAGAATCAGAATACGTGGCAGCAACTGAAGCAACAAAAGAAATTGTGTGGCTCAGGAAAATTCTTGAAGATTTGCAGGTAAAACAAGTACAATCAACTCCACTCATGATTGAAAATACCTCTGTAATAAAGTTGGCCAAGAACCCAAAGTTCCATGATCAAACGAAGCACATCAATACTAAATATCATTTGATTTGACATCATGTTGAGGCCAAAACAATCCATCTCCGTCATTGTTCCACAAATGTGAAAATTGCAGACATATTCACCAAAGCGCTTGGAAGAGAAAAGCTTGAACTATTCAGAACGATAGTTGGACTCACCAACATCACTTCAAATTAAGGGGGGGAATGTTGACACCTAATCCTCATGATTGGGTGAATATATGTAAATAGATAAATAAGTAATATGAACAGTCTCTCCCTCATGTATATAATGAAGACCTATCTGATGGAATAAGATATATGAATCATTTTTTTCCTTGAGGAGTTAGTCCTGGTCTAACATTTTTCGTGCCCACTCCTGGTTCCTCCATCTGCCTGGGTGCACTAAAAAATGAAGTTTATATAAGTTTGTTGGGCGGACATATCAATAATTCAGTTTGGCATAATGGTAAAGTTGGTAAATGGTTGAGGAGGGGTCGAGGAATCAAATCCCTCCCCTACCTATTTTAACAGATTATTGATTTTTTTTTTACTTTTTAAAAAATAAAAAATGAACTTGAATGGGGGGTCGAGTCTGCATTGGGTGGGCCGCCCCATTAACTCCCATAACAACACTTTGAATGGCACACATGGGTTGTTGATCATGGTTTCATTGGCATGTATGGTGGTATGTTAGTACCAGACTCCGTATTAATGGGGCCACCCGCTTAGGAGCCGGCCACGTGGGCCAGGAGGGTTTTGATGCCCACCGGCTCGCTTACCCGATTTTCTAGTGTTGTTTTTTTGAGCTTCGAGGGTGTGGGTCGGGTCCACCAGAGGTGGCCCACCTGCCCCATAACTATATGGTACATGTATGGTTGAGGGCTCAGTGGGGTGATGTTTGCTGAGCCAAACCCTAATTTTTTTTTTTTTTTTTTTTTTGTAAGGTTTTTGGGGGGGGATGGGTCACGGCCTGTCGGCCCAAAAATTTATAAACTGAAATATAATTTGGGGTCTAAGTACAGGTGGTGGGGGTTCATGGCCTGCCACATTTTTTTTTAATATATATATATATATTATATATTATATATTATATATATATATATATATATAGTATTATAATAATTATATATATATTATATATATATATATATATATAATATATATATATATATATATATATATATATATTATATAATTATATATATATTATATAGATATTAGATATATATATATATATATATATTATTTTAAAAAATAGGGGAGATTTTCCAACCTTCAAAAAATAAGGGATACTGGGCAAATTAATGAGGCCACAATTTTGATCGACTTCAGGCGCTAGGCTTCATGCCTCTAGGTTGGTCAAATTGTAGGACACTTAAACCGCCCACAATCCAAATTGACCAAAACTTTGACTGGATCGCTCTCCGTCATACGAGCTCGAATTGACGAAGCGTTCACACTACCACGATCAAGAAGAAGGGATCTACACTCTGGTCCTGGTTCGACAACATTTTTATCACTTTGGTTTTCAAGATTTCATAAGCCCTCTTTGTCCTGTGTGTGTCTCTGGAGCCACCTAGATCAATCTTAGCAGGGAAAATTATGAGGAATTTTAGGGTCAATGAGGTGCCTACAACAGTTGTATCATTGGTGGAGTAGTGTAAAGAACAAGTCTAGTTCATTTGGGCTTCTTATTTGTGCAAGGAATGTTTTATGGATTGCAGGGAGGCAAAGGAATAAGGCAAGACCTTCCACTTTGCTTGGTTGTTGATTCTTATTGTGATTATTGCATGGAAGGATCCTAAATATTGTCAATTTCCATCTATGGAGGTAGATGTGTGTGAAGCAAGGTGATGAGCACCAGTATTGCAGCAAGAATGTTGCAACTCCTGGGGCTACCAACTTTACTTTATTAACCCAGGCTTCATACAAACTTGGAGGTGACAGTGCTGTATACACAAGCATATGTGATGGGTCCAATCTTTGTCATTGTTGAGCTGGTGATAGACCACTATGGTTTCTCAAACTAGCCTTCTATTGATTCAGAAGGAGTTTGACTACCAATGAAGAAAGGGGCATTTTGCACTAATTGGGAGAATTGGAAGATTGTCTACTACAGTAAGGAAAGACTGAAATCAATTCTTTAAACACACCATTCATCTAACTAATTGCTAAGAGATATTACTTCAGAAGAGTTCTAAGCTAACATGTGTGTAATCCTAACTGTCCTAGGCATGCAATCTGAAATAACCAAACATTCTACTGTTGTGCATATGAATCAACACGATAACTCTTTTCTCCTTTTTGTCCCTTTTGTGAAAATGTGAATGCTAAATCTTCTTGGTGATGTGGCAGGTGGGTTAGAGATGGTGATGGAAGGTCATATGGTTGGGAGGAAAGTAGAGGTCTTCTCCTATCTTCCTGGATGCTTTTTCCACAAATCAACCTCAAAACAGGCCACTATAGGATGTCCTAATGCTCCTACAGGATCCGGTTGAGAGCAAAAAGAGTGATTTGGAAGGTGGTATAGGGCTTAGGGAAGGTTAATGATGGAAGAAATAGGAAAGGGAGTGACTAAGACTTCTTTAGATCTCAAAACAGAGTTTGTAAGATGGTTGGATTTGCTCAACAAACCTAGAAAGTTGTTCTTGTGGAATGATGAATTGGTTGAGGGGCTGAGTGGCTTTTGGTGATCATGGGTAGATGAGGTTAGTATTGGGTTGCTGGTCATGAGATTTTCCTGCACTATTGAAACTCCTGCACCACTTCAATCACTGGCATTTATCCATAAATCATGTCAAACAAGAAAGAGTTTCAATCAACTTAAGAAAACATAATTTCATTATCTAGTTTTCTAGTTCATGCATGGAAATACTTGCAGAATAATGTGAAACACTATGAGATATAATAAAAATCTGAGTATATAAGAAATGACAATTGAAACCTATCTTTGAAAACTAAAAAGATGTTGGCCTAAGTCGCAGAAAACCCTAAATTCCATAAGAAATATGAATTCTGTCTTTTTGGGGCCAAATAGGAGTTTTTTTTCAAACCATGGTCCCTGAAGGGAGTGAGGCCAAATCTACCTTCTATTAGGATTTTTGGTTTTCCTTTATCTTTCTAAGCTACTTCTAAAGCAATGCATAAATGGAAGCAAACTAATCAAATTCACAACTACTTGCAATGAAACATTGATAAAACCAATTCAATCATTAATCTATGAAATCACCTAAGCATACAAATACAAGAAGAGAAGCCTTTTCCACTAGTGTTGGGCCCTAGCCCAAGAGATTCATCCCTCTAAGTCAACTCAGTGCTAGATCAAGGAAATGCTCATTCTCATTATCATATCAAAAAAATTACATAACAATGTTTTGCCATAAAGCTTAAACTTGAAAATGCTCAGTGCTCTTACATAAAAAATCCAAATCTTAATGAGGCTCTAGGCCTCTTTATTTATACAACTAAATTCTCCAACGTCTTCCTTAAATCTATGGAGGCTTAGCTCCCAAACTCAAGATGAACTGACCCTTAATTGTCACTGGCTCGGCTGCCCATGATCTCCATGACTCGACTGCTTTCAACTTTGATCTAATGTGATTTGATTGAGGAATATTAGAATGATTAAGGATTAAATGAGGAGGATCTATCTCCTATAATCTCTCCTCCTTGTCTCATTCGAGTTTCTTCCCTTAATTAACCAAAATTGCAATGATTTGCTCTCAAAAACCTGTAATCAATGCACATTAGACCACTAGGCATAACATCTTGCTTTTAGTCATCTCATTAAGCAAAATATAATTAAAACATGTAAGGAATTATGAGAAGAATTGATTTTAATAAGCTTGGAGGTGTATTAAGGTCTATATAGTTACCCAATGATGAAGCTCATCATCACCCCCCTACTGAAAGTGTTTCTCATCCTCTGAGCAACTTAATCTATATCCATGTCCTTCATTGCTCTGATGGACTCCTTGACATCCCATGCTTCTGATGTAGTTTCCTCTTCTTGTGGATAAAATCCTACCTTGCTCTCTATCTCTTCCCAGTGCCTTCTTTCTTACTCTTCTTTCCTTCCTTCCAACATTCCTAAAAGTAGTGGTGGATTGAGTCTCAAGCCAATCCAATTGACTTGGTGTCTTTGTAGAGCTTGCTTATACATGTGTGTTATGTTTAGTGCCTCTCTCATCCTCTGGGGAGAATGGTATTCTCTGATTTATAGGTTGTAAGGAAAGGTGTTCCATCTCCTTTGGCCAGCTTGTATGTTGTCATCTTCTAGAAATCTGAACATGTCATCAAAGTGTGTGATTGCTTGCTCTTGTGCAGCAAGGTACCTAGGTGCAAGCTTAGGATCATTTGAAATCAGGTTGTGGGTGTTGATGATAGCCATTGGATTAGATTGCTCAGATCTTATCATGAGGGGTTCTATTTCTTATATTTCCATTACCTTTTTCATTTCTACAACTCTTGCTTCCTCATGATTCATCCATGATGCTAATATCATCAATGCAACTCCCCTAGTTTTAATTTGGGTCCCACGCATTAAAATATGTCAAGGCCAAGTTGTGTAGGTAAAAATCAGACATTTTTGCTCTATCTTCAAAGGTACTTTGATCACAAACATCAATTAATTGTATATAGTATTGGAAGGGCATAGTGTCTCTCTATGCTAAAGTCTTAATTTGTAATTGTAGCCATTGTTACTTGAGATACAAGGCATAAGACTTTGTTGGTATCCTGCACTGGATTACCTCTAAGGATAAACTGGCCATAGCTACCAACTAACTTTCCCTTTCTTGTAGCTTTCCCCTTAGCCATGCATTCTCTGCCTCCAATTAAAATTTCATCATTGCCTCTCTGTCCCTTATGCTACTCAGTTCTTTGCCCATTTCCTTCAATTTCTCCTCCATGTGCCCCATATCCTCCACTCCTTTTGATTTGGCAATCTGCATCCACCTATGTGGCCTTGCCCTTTCTTTCTCAAGCTCAAGGAATAAGGGGATGGAAAAATTCTGTGGGATGACCCTACCCTCTTCAATGAACCTGTAGTAAGAGTTGAGGTTGGGTTCTGGACTAGGTTCTCTTAGTTCTGGGTCTTCCTTTTTTGTTTCTTGCTGAGTGATACCTTCTCGGTCCATTTTCTGACTTTCCTGTAGGTTTAGCAGAGTTTCCTGTAGGATGACCTTTGCTTCCTATAGGCCTTTCTATGTCTCCTATAAGAGACATTTTCCTTTTGATGAGGCAAACCTTGTGACATGCCTCCTGACATAAGTGATGGGAGATTTGGGAGAGGCTTGTCCTATGATCCTTCTCCTTGATTTTTCTCATTGAGAGGAGCTACATTTTCTTGCTTCTTCAGTGAGTCTTCGATGACAATAGGAATTTTGGTGTGCGTGTGAGGTCTTCATTGCCTGATCCTTGTGTTTTTTCTTGTCCTAAAGTGCAATGGGGTTTGTCTCTATCTCTTCCCTTTTGACTTGATAGGTGTACTTAGGCAAGTAAGAGCAGTTGATGCCTCTTTCTCAATGGGTTTTGGAGATACCCTTGGTGATTCTTTCCTTCTTTGCCTTGAACTGTTGACCTTTGTTCTTCCTTCCCTTTTGTTTCCTCTTTTCCATTCTCCTTTTCATCCTTGTCTTTCTCTTTCTCTTCTTCCTCTAGTTCCTCACTCTGCTCATTTGTCTCTTCTTCATCCTCCTATTTCTTTTCTTCATATTTTTCCTCCTCTATTTCCTTTTCATCTTATCCCTTTTTTCCTTCATCCCTTTCACTAGTAGTGGGGCTTTTATCATATTCAAGTGCTTGAATTTCTCCCTCTCCCTGCATGTCTCTAAATGTTGTCCATGTAATAGGGAGTCTTAAGTTTTGTAGAGCATCTTCTAGGATAAGTTTGATTAACCCATGATGAGCTAGTTGTTGATGTTTTCCCTCTTGAAATTTGATTCTCATATCTATCATTGATTGGAGAAGAAATTAGGGTATAATTAGTCTGTTTTGAGGAGGTGTGTTTGCTCCAAATCTTAGTTCTTGGAGAAGTCTGAAATGGTATCCATGCAACACAATGCATCTCCCCTCACATGATATATATTTAATGAGGTGGTAACTAACTTAATTCCAAGGGTATGGAAGGCTTTCCCTTCTGACCCCATTTTTTTCCTCCATTGCCTCCTCCCCTTCAAAAAAAAATTTCTTCTTTGCAAGGGTGTTGTTACCCTTATCTTCTTTTATCTAAGGTAACCCTAAAGGGAGTGCGGTGATTCTGCTTATAACTTCAGGGGTGATTTCTATGGATAGGCCTTTCACCATAGCAGTGGGATGGATCCTAGTGAGGGGTATGAGTGAGAGAGAAAAGTCTCTGGCCACCTCATCATCGTATCCTCTCATTCTTTCAAGGAAACCCATCCAATTGTACCTTGTGAAAATTTCTACTACAGGGGGGTGTTGATGAATCCTTACTGTGTTTGTGGGTTCTCTCTTGTTGAAACCCCTTGTCATATTTCCCTTGGTAATTGTGGAGGATTGTATGGATATAATTTGAGAATTCTATTGGGTGAGAGATTTCAATGATAACTCTACAATATAATTCCCCTATACTGCAACTTCCTTAACCAAATGGAGGATTTTTTCTTTATTTTTAATTGGAAAATATGGGAAGGTATAACTCCTACCTCACTGGAATCTATCTAATGAGGAAAACCTTTGATCTCTCCTCCCTTGATGCCCACTGATAATCCTATAGATGACTGCTCTATATCCTATAGGTCTTCCTGTAGGATCCTGTAGGTTTCTTGTAGGATCCTATAGGTGCTCCTACACTGCAAAATGCTCATTTGATTTCCTATAGATGCTGCTTCAAGAGGCCGAGATCAATTTTATTTCGATGAATCCTCGAGATTACTAATGATTTCTTTGCATGGAAATCAATGTTTTATTTCCTTATATGGGTGATCGTGTGGGATGGTGTACTGGCCGCCTAAGTACGAGCACCTCCATTCAGACCATTGGTCCCACTATCACTCCATCATTCCTCCTTACCTCGTAATCATCTCCCACTCCGATCATTCGTAATTTAACCATTTTGGCCTTATCTCCTTTCTCTTATGATTTGACTGTTTCCATGTGTCGAGTGGTCTAACTATTTTCTCCTCATTGACTGGCCAAAGGTGGCCAAGTTAACTGGCCACCTTGTCTTACAAAACCAACTCTTACATAATCCTACATTTTTTATCTTATCATTCTAACGAGAGAGCATAAGCAAGATGACATACCTATGGGTAAGATGCTTTAATGATCATGCTTGTTAGAGAATGATGTTCCTGTGTTGTATACTTGGTGCATATTTTTTGTATTGGCCTCTTTTGATGCTTGTTTCCTTTTATGTGCAGGTACTAGAGAGTGATTTTGATTATCCTACTACTGCTGCTAAGCTCTAGAGGAGCTTCCTTGACATTAGAATCTCTATGTTGAAGATGGCTACAACCCTGTGAAATTTCCTTTTGTGGGATAGGCTGCTACAATATTTCCTACAAGAAACCTACAGGATGTCCTGTAGCTGCCTCTCCCCTAAACTTTTGATACTTTTCTTAACTTATGGAGCATGAGGATTGTTGACATGGGTAGAGAAGGAGTCTATTGATTGGTAGGTTAGAGGTATAGCCTCCAGGTATTGTCCCTTTGTCCTTTGTTCTCACCCCCTTCTATTTGTTTTTTTTCTTCTTTGAAAACTATAATTTTTTTGAATTAACTTATTGGATGGATGTAGGTGTAACGTGGTGATGAGAGGCATGGTGATGATGTGGTGGAGTAAATATTTTATTTTTTTGACATAGGTTGGTCATCCCCTTGCTCTAGGGTCACTTTTCTTGGGATTCCCAAGCCACTCTAATTCCTCCAGGAAACTCTAGTAGGTCTTCAGGGAATCCTGTAGGATTACAGGGAATCATGTAGAAAACACAGAGCCTATGTAAACTGAGTTGGAGAAGTTCATAAATGGAGGGATTGATGGGATAATGAAGAATATGGGATGGATGAATGAAAATATGGATTGTGTAGGTCCTTCTGTTCCTCTTCCTGCTCACCTGCAAACAACATTTTCAAACTTTTTATTTTCTCTCTTTTTTTTTTTTTTAAACAATTAGTCTGCCTCCAAGAGGTTTTCATCCTAGCTACTTGCCATGGGTGCCTCAAAAGAGGTTTTTAGCTAGAGATCTTTCTATTTTTTCCTTTTCTTTTCAACACCATTGGGCCACATCAAGAGGTTTTCAACCCAACAGTGGGACTCAGGTGCCTCATGGAGGTTTTCACCTAAGTCTCTTTATTTTTTCTCTTTTTTTATTTCTTTTTTTAGGGACTTGATGGGGTAGAAGTTGAGACTTGCTCCACCACCATCACTATATTGTTGATGCCATTGATGAATTCTTTCTTTGGCAAGGGCTTCTTGTAGACCTTCAATCTATACCCATTAACAAGTTGATAACCTTTGCATCAATGGTTCTTATATATATTAAACCATTGTCATGACAGTTTTCTATGACATAAGGTCCCAACCATCTAGTCCTTAACTTGCCTTTAAAATTCTTTTATCTAGAATCATACAACAAAGCCCAATCACCTTCTTGAAATTGTTTGTCCTTTATGTTCTTGGCATGCCAAATCTTCATTTGAACTTGAGTCAACTCTGTGTGCAAGAGGTCCTGCATCCTAAATTCATCTAACTCATTTAGCTAGAGAAATCTCTCTTGTTGAGCCCCGATGAGATCTAGATGCAGTTTTGTTGCCATCCTTAAGGTGTTGTATTCGAATTCTATTGACAACAAGGATTTCTTCCCATAGACCAACTCATAAGGAGTGAATCCAATGGTGGTCTTCTAGGTGGTACTGTAGGCCCAAGTGGCCTCAACTAATCTATCTTCCCAATCCTTTCTGTTGTTGCTAATTACTTTGGTCAGAATACCTTCCAGTGCTCTGTTGGTTACCTCCACTTTCCTATTAGCTTGTGGGTGGTAAGGAGTGGATGTTCTAAGATTGATCTTATGCTGGTTTCACAAATTTTCAATCATGTGAGATGTAAACTGACTGCCTTAATCAGTGACCAGCTCTCTAGGTTACCCAAACTTATAAAATATATTTTTCCTAAGAACTCAACCACTTTCTCTTCTGTTGCTGCTTTGATGGCCTTGGCTTCAACCCACTTGGTTAAATAGTCAGTGCACACAATGATGTACTGCTTTTGCCTAGATTGAGGGTCAATGGGTCTAATGAAATCCATGCCCCACTTATCAAATGGCTTACAAGTCACTTGAGGTTGCATAGGCATTTCATCCCTTGGGGTAGGTTTCCCCATCCTTTGGCATCGATCACACTGACTAGTATACCTCCTCACATTTTGGTGAAGAGTGGGCCAGTAATAACAAGCTTGTTAACACCTTGAATGTTGTTCTTTTGGTTGCAAAGTGACCTCCACAAGGCCCATCATGACAGGTTAGAAGGATGTCAAAGAATTCCTCCTCCCTTACACATCTTCTCAAAATTTGATCCGGGCCTAATTTGAAGAGGTTGCACCCAATCCAAGTGAATGGGGTGCTCTTCCTCACAATCTTGCTCTTTTCATTGGAGGACAAATTTGGTGGAAACTGTGCAAACACCAAGTAATTTTTTATGTCAGCAAACCATGGAGAGAGAACTGAAATGGAGAATAAGTGTTCATCTGGTAACTAATCATCAACCATTCCTTCCTCCCCTGCAGACAAAGTCAATCTAGATAAAAAATCTGCAACAACATTCTCCTTTCCAGGCTTATCAATAATAGTTAAATCAAATTGTTTCAATAAAAGTAACGATCTAATCATCCGAGCATTTACATCAGGTTTATTCATCATGTATTTAGTTACAGCATGGTTAGTATGTACAAGTGTTTGGTAACTTGTAATGTAATGCCTAAATTTGTTTAATGAATGCACAACAACTAGGAGCTCCTTTTTAGTCACTGTGTAGTTCAGCTCAACTTTTAACAAATTCTTACTAATGAAGTAAATGGCATAAGTTAGCTTGTCATCTGTCTGGCCTAGAATTGCTCCTATTGCTTTGTGAGAGGCATCAACATGTATATGGAAAGGAAGGGACCAATTTGGACCTTGGAGAATAGGTGTAGTGGTCAACTTGTCCTTTAGGGTGTCCAAGGCCTCTTGACAGCTTTCTGACCATAAAAATTCAAATTTTTTGGCCAATAATTCAAGTAAAGGAGAATCTAACTTGTTGAAGTCTTTTATAAATATCCTATAGTATCCATCCAAACTTAGAAAAATTCTAATATCCCTCTATTTTTTCAGAAGTGGGATGCTTTGGATGATGGCTATCTTATTTGGATCCACCTGCAGTCCTTTCTGGGATATTGAATGACCTAGAATAGTTCCTGAAGTAATCAAGAACTCACATTTTTTGGGACTAAGGGAAAAGTTCATCTCAATGCATTTGTTTAGCACCTTACCCAAGTTGGACAAAGCCTCCTGGAAATCACACCCATAGGGTGTAAAATCATCCATATAAATTTCTATTGCGTCATGGACTAGCTCAATAAAGATACTCGAGACTACCCTCTAGAAAGTGGCAGGGGCGTTGCATAGGCCAAAAGGAAGGACTCTAGAGGCAAAGGTACCCCAAGGACAGGTGAAGGTGGTTTTATCATGGTCCTCTGGGTTGATATGGATTTGATTGTACCCGTTGAACCCATCTAGGAAAGAAAATAAAAAAATTCCCTCCCAAGACATCTAACACTCGGTCAATGAAAGGTAGAGGGAAATGGTCCTTCTTTTTTGCTTTGTTTAACTCTTCGTAATCAACACAAATCCTCCACTTCCCATTTTTCTTTGAACCAACACCAGAGGAGAAACCCACTCACTGTCTAAGATAGGGTAAATGAATCCTGCATCCAACAGCTTTTGCAATTCTTCTTTGACTATATCCTTGAGAGTTGGATTCATTCTCCTTTGGGGTTGTCAGAATGGTTTGAAACCTTCTTTGATATCAATGTGGTGAGTGCACACTGAGAGTTGCACTCCCTTCATTTCTTTGTAACTCCAAGCGAAGGCATTGAGATGTTTCCTTAGCATGTTGCACAACTCTTGTTCTTGGTGTATAGAAAGAGAGGGGTTGATTTTTAAAGTTCTTTCAGGGCAAAATTCTATTATCTTGACATGAGTAAGGTTTGATTCAGCTAAGCATAGGTAAATCTAATGGTTTCTATTGGTTTCCTTTACTACTACCTCTAAGGGCGAGGTGTTGGGAATTGGATTTTGGAGTATTTGTTCAATAAAATCATCTTCATCCAGTTGTCCTCCTCCCATGGTAGGTTCTAGGTTATAGAGTTGGGCTGAGTAGACTCCATATTCTTCCTCCTCTTCTAGGAATAAAGGTAAATCATGTTCTAAGGATGGCTGAGCCGGAAGGTACAAGACCAACTGCTTGGACAACTGCCCATTTTTTATAGTCATATTTCCATCCCTGCAGCTAATGTAGGCATCAATAGTGGCTAACCAGGGTCTCCCAAGTATGAGAGGGTAACCACTAAGCTTGGCCTTAGGCTGGAGAATTAGGAAGTTTGCAGGGTACTCCCAGGAGTCGATGGAGACCATCACATCCTCAACAATCCCCTGAGGGGCTATTATGGAATGGTCTGCAAGCTAGAAGACTATTGTCATTTTTCTCAATGAACCCTGGAGATTTAGCTTGATCATGATGTCCTTGGTCATCACATTAATGGCAACTCCAAGATCAATCAAGGTGTGTGGATTAGTGGTGCCATTGATGTGCACATCTACCACAAGGCTTCTAGGGTCTAAATACTTTGGGAAAATTACCTACCCCAGCATTAAGTCAGATAACTATTTGGGGTGTCTCTTTTTCGCCTCCCTAGATGTTTGAAACACTTCTATTTAATCAGTTTGTTTTAAATAGGTACATCCTTAATGGCTTGGAGAAGTTGAATTTTGACACATAGATTTTTCAATTCACCCAGACGTTCATTCTCTTCTAGGGTAGGTTGAACTAGTTGAGTTAATCTTTCAGGAAAGGGTGGTGGATTCCTTTAGGCATACTTTCCTCTCCTTCCTCCTCACTCTCCCTAGGTGGAGATGGAGGTTGGTTGTCTAGGAGCACTCTCCCAGACCTTAGTTTGACTTCCTGAATTTCCAAAACATAAGAAGGGTAGGATGTCTCTCCACTGTATACTTGATGTGTCTGTTTGTTGTTCGGGTTCGAATTTGGCTGGGTAGGTGTTGAGCCTCAAAATTACTCTTTCCCTAGCAACTCTTCTCATTCCTTTTCTTTGTTTTTCCATGAAGAAGATACATTCTTATCATCAATGATCGGTATATACTGTCTTGAGGAGGAAATTTAGTGTTTTACATGTTATGCTTTTATGTTTTGCTATTTGGATAAATTTTTGCATATTAGCTATGGAACATAGCCTATTCTGCAACTAATCGAATGTTCCACAACTACCTTCATGCTTTAATAGGTTCTAGGTGGCAGATGAAGAAACTAGCTACATGGGCAGCTTGGAAATCATTGTGACATGGACCCTGTCCTATTCACCTAGCCCAGATCGACAAAGAAGATGGCATAAGACTACGATCAATAAAGAAGTCAAACACAGAGACGGAAGGTAACATGACTCTATTTCGTGATTAATTACATGTTTCACAGTGATGGGAAGCATTATTCGGAACAACTACCTGTACCTACAGACTCCAACAGTCACCTATACAACCGAATCTAATAGCCACCATGTCTTGGATTTATGTCTCCAGCAGCTGACAAAGAAATTCCGCACATTTTCCTTCTACGTGTTTTGTTGTAGCATATTTTTCTCTACAAACAGTTGTATGGTTTTTCCTATAAATACCTTTGTAAAGGATCGAATAAATTAGTGGTGATAGTGATAGTTTTATTGTGAAGTCGAAGTTTTTTAACTCTGTAACTATTGGGCATTTTGTGTCCCTGTTTTTAATATGAAGACCACACGTTTTATTGAAATCTGAAGGATTTTTCTTGGAGTTGATTAAGAAAGAATAGCCTAATCAATTGCAGAGGGCCCCTGCATTGAAGAATGTTTCATTTCATTTTGTTTTTCCTTTTCTAGTTAAACTGTAAATTCATCATGTCCTTTCATAGTGTTCATAATCATTTTCGTACTAACAATGTTTATAATGAAATTTTCATCATTTTCTTACTAATAGCATTCATAATGCAAAGTAGCTTCTTTTTGCTTAATTTCTTTCTAGTGTTTATCAGTAGTTAGAAGTTGAAATTTAGTAGTGTAATTTAGTTTACTTCATTCACTATTTTACTAGTCTTTAAATTCTCAATTAGATTGATCGGTGCCATTTACTATTCTTGCCATTTTATTTCTAGTTTATTGACTCATGATGTTAATGAATGTTTTTGAAGAAACCTCCAAGTTGATAATTCATCCTAAACTAAGTGGTTTAACATTTCATTCACGCAATGAGTCTTTGTTGCATTCCTGTATCTATTTTCTCTTAAAATAATGAAGTACAGAATTCCTCAAATGTCATCACAAGGAGATTTTCTACCAAAATTGAGAGGCAGAGTAACTAAGTATTTTATTTAGTTTTGTTTCTGTAATTAATTAGACATCAGCTACAATTTCACTTTCAGTTTTTAGTTCATGATTTGGAAATAATGGTAAAACAAGAATAGAAACTCTGTTTTCATTTCTTGCTTAAACTTTGCTTCAAAGTCTTCCTTAAGCGCTTTTATTTTTCATTTTTAGATTTTTAGCAGTCTTTACGAAAGTTAGACTTAAGATTTTGATAGTTAGATTATAAATCATTAGGGATTAAAGGACCAAAAAGCCCCAAAACAACATAAAACACAAAAACAATGAAGTAAGTAGGGTTATCTAGCACAAACAATGCACTACACTTCATCATTTTTACAATACCCGGATTGATAATTTATATAGAGCAATTTAGGACACTAAATTGACCAAACATTTTGGCGTCGTTTCCGGGGAAGTGTAACTAGGTAGCCTTATCTCTTACATTCAAAAAAATAAATAAAGACATGCATATAGAAAGAGACTCTAGGGGTAGATTTATAGCTAAGGGCAGAAGTTGAATTCCTACAACACCACCTACTCCACCAAGAACAAAAAAAGACACACCTCCATCCCAAACTCATACTCCCAGCCATAGGACTCCTGGAATTCCAAGGGCAAAAATACAATCAGAAGAATCTCATAATTCATCTACCAAGACAGTCCTAGGGGAGAAAAATTTTGAATCTCCAACAATAGGAATAGTCTTTTTCACCTCCACAGGAGAGCACATTGTAGTTGAAGAATTAGGAATACCTGGTAAGGAAGAAGAAGTAGAACCTCTCTCCCATATTCCATTAATAGAAGAACTAGAGGAGGAGGAAGTAACCTTGTAGGTTGAACCCTATACTGACTCTGAAGAAACTATAATGGTAGAAGAGGAACAAGATGGATAATTCTCACTATTTGGAGGAGGGGGTAGAGGGAGAGGTAGAGGAAATAATGGAGGAGGTAGAGGAAATAGGGAAATAGATAACCCTTTTGGATTCCCTATAGTGGATGAGGAAACAAATGCCACAATGAAAAATATCTCACCTTCTGTTCTCCCAAACTTCTATGGGTTGAAAAGTGAGGATCTTGAAACATTTTTGTTTGAGTTTGAAGTCTTGTGCAGAACTTATGACTATCTAGAAGATTCTCAAAAAATTAAATTGTTTCCTTCAACACTGAAAGGAGCTGCTTTGAAATGGTTCATGGGATTAGTTACTCAATCCATTAGAACATGGAATGACATGAAAAAGGCATTTTTGGATAGGTACTTGGATTATTGCATGCGTACCAATCATAAAGATGATGTGTTCAAAATGATGCAAAGAGAGGATGAAAACTTAGAATATTTGATTGAGAGATTCAAATATAATTTGAAAAGAGAAAAGATGAACAATTTAGATGAAGAAACCTTGAAAGCTCTTTTATTAAAAGCCATTAGAGATGAGTGCATAGATATCCTTAACATGATGGGGAAGGGAGATATCTCTCAACTTCCATTAAGTGATATAGGAGAACTATGTGTTCATCTCTCAAGAGGGAAATCTAAAATAGGGAAAGGGATAATAGATCCTTCTCTTGTTAGAGTAAACAAAATTGCAACTAGATCTGTAAGTAAGGTAGAAATTGGAAATATGCTTGATGAATTTAAAACTGACATTCTAGGGAGCCTTAGTGAGCAATTAGACACCCTTAAAATACAAAACAAGCAGAAAAATGAGGCTGATTCTTTAGCCATTTTTGTCCAAAATGGAGAAAAAAACATGCTCTAAGGGAATTCCCTTTAGATGCAAAAATTGTAGAAACTTGTATGATTTGTTCAAAAGGCCATGAGACCAAAGGTTGTCCTTCAATCTCAGGTCTTAAGGTTGTCTTTCAAGAGGAAACAGTCCCAAATTCTGCATAGTCTCTTTGTTTTGTTACAAGAAGACCTTGGTTGGGGCCACAAAATCAGGGATTTAACAATCAAATGTATCTTCAACCCCCACCAAACTGGAATTCTTGGCAGCAACCTTGGCCTCAACCTCAACCTCAATCTCAACCATGGGCACAAGGAGTACAAAATCCTTATGGGAAATTTTCTCAATATTACCAATATCCTCCATCATACATAATTATCCTCCCACACATATTTAGCAACAAAATCAACAGCCACAACTTCAAAATCAAAACCCTCAACTTTCATTACCATTTCCACAACAACCTCCACAACAAAACCAAAATCCGCAACTCTTACTTCCATTTCAGCAGAAACCAAATCAGCTACCTACCCAACCATTACCAAACCCCAACAATAAAAACCCTCAAAATGCTTACATGGTAGAAGGACAAAAATTTCCAACTTACATGATTACTCCTCTAGATCTTAATGATGTTCAACTAAGATTTGGAAGGATATTAGAAAAGGAAAGACCTTCTGTAGTTATTCAAGAACAAGACATTTCTGAGGAAGATTCTCTAAAAGTCAATAAAAGTTTTGAGGTAACATCTCTCCAAAACCAAAAAATTTAAAAAGGAAAACAAAAAGAATCAGTGAACAAAATTCCTATCATTGAGCAACTAGCATATACTTCTACACCTCCTTTTAGTGAAAGACTACAAATTGATAGAGGGGTAGAAAAGGAGATCTTGTTGCCCAACTATGATTTTTTAGATGAATTGAAGAATGTTTGTATCAAAATTCCTTTTCTACAAACCATTAGAGAAATTCCAATTCTAGCCAAAACAATAAAGGAGTTGACCATAGAAAAACCAGGAAGAAAAGAAAAAGAAATAAAAAGAATTCACCTAGTAGGAAAAATAGCAGATATAATGATGGGAAAAATTGCCTTACAAAAATATGTGGATCCAGGAAGTCCAATTGTCAAAACACATATTAATGGAATTGAAATTCCAAATACATTGATTTACTTAGGGGCAGCAATACACATCATGAGTAAACAAACTATGCAGTAGCTTAAACTTCCTAATCTTCTTTACACATCTACCTTACTGCAACTTGCAGATAGATCGATAATCAAACCAGATGGTGTGTTAGAAGATATTGTAGTATCCTTGGATTCTTGTGAATATCCTATTGATTTCATGATCTTAACTCCCAAGAATAATCTAGGGGGACATCCAATCATATTAGGAAGACCTTGGCTGGCCATAGCTGATGCTTTTATTAGCTATAGATCTGGTGACATGTATATTTCTTATGGTAATTCAACAAAGAAATTTACTCTATATCGTCTAGCAAAAGAAATCATAGAAATAGATGACAAAGAATGGATTGATGATGAAGATGATATTCAACCTCTTTTTACTATTTTAGAAATTAGTGAGGATAGTCAAATTTTGAATACATTGGAAAATTTTGAAACATCTTCAGAATATGATCATGCACAATTTCAAGAAAAATCTAATGTTGAATATTTGTCATCTAGGCAGATGTCTCTCTATTCTATGGAAGAGTTTGGTAGCTCTACAATTGAAATTTTCCCAGGTAGGACATTGAACATAAACAAAAACTTGGAGAAACTACAACAAGAAGAGCTAATCAAAACATTACAAAAACATTCTGTTGCATTTGCATGGGAATACACCGACATGAAAGGCATTGATCCTAAGACTTGTATCCATCACATCTATATTGAGGAAAATAGTAGACCTATCAGGCAACCTCAGCGAAGGATGAATCCAAATCTTAGGGAGATTGTAAAAGAAGAGCTCCAAAAATTACTGAATGTAAACTTCATTTACCCAATTTCAGATAGCCAATGGGTTTCTCCTTTGGTAATTGTGCCTAAAAATAATGGTAAATGGAGGGTTTGCATTGATTACTGGGAATTAAATAAAGCAACCCTTAAAGATTATTTTCCTTTTCCTTTTATAGATCAAGTGTTAGATACATTAGCAGGTAAGAAGTATTTCTCATTCTTGGATGGTTTTAGTGGTTATAATCAAATTCAGGTAGCACCTGAGGATCAGGA